>JAECUM010066806.1:0-21619 GCA_016617855.1 Megalonaias nervosa | reverse complement strand
TATCCAGTAAACGCAATTGATCAATCGTGTCACATTCATGATGTCGCCTATAAAAGTAAAGATTTACAACAACGACATCTCGCCGATATAAAATTAATTCATGCCATAAATAATGTAAAAGATAAATCACTTCGAGAAAGATTAGCTGCTTTTCTGGTAAAAGCTGGTATGAAAGGTAAAATAATGTTAGGGGCTGGTAATTAATCAACTGATTATTATCATAATAATGGAATCTGTTTATTATAGTCCAAGAGGATATTGGAGAGGTAAAGCAGCGATTAGTAAACTTGCTGAAGCAGCAAAAGTCTCACGTGATGTCGCTGCAGCGTGGTTAGCACGACAGGTAATATGGCAAATCTATCTACCACCACCTAAAAAAATTCAGTATGCACATTTTGATGTCAGTACCCCTAATGAAGTTCATCAAGCAGATATTTTGTTTTTACCACACGATACCATTAAAATTGGCAGACGTCAATACACATACAGATACGCGTTAACCGTAGTTGACGTTGCGAGTAGATATAAGGAAGCAGAAGCATTATCAACAAAGACAGCAACTGAAGTTGCATCTGCGTTTGAACGAATTTATCAACGTGGTGGTCTACGATGGCCACAACTGCTACAGGTTGATCCTGGCAAAGAATTTCTTGGTGCAGTATCATCGTTGATGAAGTGACATAATGTTAAAATCAGACGAGGACACACGGAAATTCATCGTGATCAGGCAATCGTTGAACGATTTAATCGTACACTTGCTGAGCGGTTATTTGGATACCAATACGCAAAGGAAATATCGGCTGACTTTAAGTCCACGGAGAGATCTCGTGAATGGGTTGCAAGGTTACCAAGTGTGATAGCTGCGTTAAACAACGAAATGACTCGTGCAGCTTCTATGAAACCTTCTAATGCGATCACAAAAAAATATACACCAATACAACGTAAATCTTCCTCTCAACCAGTACTAAGTAATGTTACCGTAAGATATTTATATGAACCTGGTGAACTTGAAGGAGGTAGAAAAAGAGCAACTGATCCTATCTGGAGTGTGACCACACACACAATTTCTAGCGTGGTAACGTCCACATGTAGACCTGCAATCTACAGATTAGATTCAACTGCTCCTCAGCGTGGATTTGTACGCGAACAATTACAAATGATTCCTACGGATACACAATTACCACAGCGCTCACTTTTGTAAACTTGCACCTCTACGTCGATTACATTCAAGACAGGTCAGCATCACATTTTCGCGTGTGTGACCAAGACTACTATTAATTCTATCAACGGTAAATTGTCTTGGATTATTACTCGAATATTCCCATAGCATATTACAGTTACAACTTGCACAATGATTATTCTGTTGTTGTTTTAGTGTTATAATAAATTCAGCATCAATATTAAAATCGCGATTATTTTTTTTGGTCACATTGCTTATAACTCCCTAATTTTTTATTGATATCGACAAAGTTGTTAGTGATTTCTTCGGTTATTACGCAATCCATGATAACCCGGCCCAGTTGAGATATTCTTCTGACTCGAGACACTGCAAGATAAACTAAATTTGACCACTCAATACGATAATCGACAATCCAAATATTTGTATCGGTAATAGTTAATCCCTGTGACGAGTGAATCGTTATAGCGTACCCTAACGTCCACGGCGATTTATCCATACTCAACGCGCTCTCAACAACATCAACAACAACTAAAACAATATCATTTAACACAAGATTTTGTATTCCACCACCAGGAATCTTAACATCAACATTCTGTCGTCGAGTATCTGCTGGGCGATAACACAAAGGTACAGGTAGATTTGAAAATTTTTCTTTATGTAAAGTAAATAATTGTTGTTGAAGTGTATCGCGAACTATTTTTCTACTTGCAACTATCAAATCAGCAGGTCTCCATAAAGTCCAAAAATCATTCATAGATGTTTCTGGAATTACTTTACGCATTAGTTCACATAGTATTTTATCTGGCTGTAGTCTTATTAACTTTTTAAACTCTTTAAGTGATTTATCAATAGCTCTATGGTCATCAGTTATTTCTTCGTAATAATCTACAAATGTTTTCAGCCACTCATGGGAGACGATCCAGTGAAAGGTGGCGGTTGACCATGATCACCACACATTATCACAGCAGTATTCTTCAATAACAGCCAATCAAGAAATATTTTTAATACCTCTAGCGACACCGTGCATATATCGTCCCAGATAATAATTTTAGGAATATATTTCTCACCCATCCGCGATGGATTCCATGGGACTCCGCACCATCTAAAGAAACTATGATATGTACATGATTTTACTCCTCGTTCTTTTATTTCCCTGGCGAGTTTATGTGTCGGTGTCAAAACAATCATATCAGAACAATTATTAAATAATTCAATCGCGCGTGTAGTTTTACCTGAACCACCACACCCATTAAGATAAACGGTTTTATGTCTAGCCGCAGGATCACATACAGATGGTGCCGATGACAATCCTGGTATTTGATTATTGTTGTAATATGTTTTCGCAATTTCAACGTCGGCAGATTCAGAATAACTAATTATATCTTCACGTTTTATTCTCCATTCGCCCCATGATGCATGATTGTTAATATGCAATTGTTTTAACGAATCCGCATATTTTTTATTTATATAAAATGAATCGGTCGCGACTCTGACTGCATAACGAGGAAATCTGTTTATCATCGTTAATAAATTTATCGAAACGTACACTAGCATCTTAAATGAGTAAACTGCGGTGACTCGCCATCAGTAGAGCTCACAATTGTACCTAATTTAGTTCCGTCTGATAAATAAGCATTACTTCGACTTATAAATGTGTTTTTCTGCGTTGTATCAGCAATTATAAAATCGAGTTCAGCATCGTCCATGATTAATCTTGTACACGCTCGTTTATGATCATATGATCCTCCTTGGGTAAATTTACCGATTATTTTTCTGCCGAGATCTTTTGCAAATTTCTCATCACTTTCTCTCCTGCATTCACGTATATTGTTAGTAATTTTAACAATATCATCTTAGTTAAGATTAGGAAAATCTCTCCTAGCATCATTAATATTAAATACATCCGGTTCTGGCAACCAAACTTGTTTCTGCACGCGGTATGATATAATTGCTTCACTCACGTTCAACGACATTAAAATTCCAGCGTCAAGCATGTACTGTATTAGTACTATTGGAACCCAACGTCGCTCTGAAAAATGTCTTCCAAACCACGCATAAACAATCGGATGGAGATCCCCGTAAAACTCGAACGACTCTATACAGGAGAATCCAGTTAAGTCAAAATCTGTAATGGTCCGTTTATCGCAACTCTGGTCATCTTGTGTGTCGGATGACCAAATCTCTTAAAGTATTCAGAACATTCGCCGTATCCAAGAAAACTTCCAGGATAACATGCTACCATATCAACTGAGATAACGTCATTATAATCGTATTTAGTATTCCACAATCCACCATGTCCGTATTCCACACAACTGTGTTGGACATCTTCAAGAAATTCCAATCGTGTCGGTTTCCATGAATGTTTCTCCTAAGCAGCGTGAGCAGCAACTGATGGAACGGTAAAACAGTTATTCAGTAATTGTCCAACCTTAATATCATCAGAGGTATATTTTAATGCAAGATTTTTCATTCCTTCGTGGAGAAATTCTGTACGATAAATATCACCATTAGAGCGTACAAACTGATCATGATAATCATATTCCGAACTTTGAAACAGCCAAACAGATACAGGGTCAATTTTACTGATATCGCTGATAGCATCGAATACATGACCATTATAAAATTTAACCGTTCTATCTCGTGGAAATATTGTTACTGCCACAGTCCATGCATGTGCGTTATGATCAATAATATCTATCGAAGCTCCTCTTGATTCATATTTCGATTTGCACAAAATCTCTCCGGTTAACGTCTTCACTGGTATTGGAAATTTTAACTGCTTTCCCAGCTCAGCAACGTCGCTGATAGACGCTCCGGTATCTTTAACTGTTTCTGCCCACGTATTCATTTTTTTACGTCGTAAATCCGTTAAACCGTTTCCGCGTATCGCGTTTGTGAAGTGCTCTGTAACCCGTTCAGCTACACAATTTATCCTTGACAATTTCATAGGTTTGAGATCCCCAAAGTTAGGTTTATTATTTAACGGATATATTGCGTACACAACCGCAGGCACAAGATATGCTCGTTCTTAATACGGTTTGTCAATACCAGTAAGTATTCCTGGTCTGGAATTTTTACTAAGAACAATATTATTTCCTGACTGCATGTGGACAGAATCACGTTTGTCACGAATAATCCAAGTGTCATCGTCTGTCTTTACAATAAATTTTATTAAAATAAAATATCTCTGAACAAGGTAGTCAATAATCTCTCTTCCTCGCTTGTCATTCATTACATTAACAATATTTCCAATTCTGAATGTCGACCACACATGAGCCGCACCATCGTTGCGAAATTCTTTTTTGGCTTCACGGATACGTTTTGTTATATCTTTATTCATTAAAGCTATATCTTGCATCGAAAAACTAAATTTATATTTCGGCAGTCTGTGAAGATCAAATCTGGCTCCAGAATGTTCAATTCAAAACTCAACTGTGTGTGCAATGAGGTGGTAAAAAATACAGAGAGCTGAAACGATATTACGATAAAAATAAATAAATCATTTTCTGAATCTCCTATAAAAACCGAAGAAGATTATCTCGCTAGATTTTCAAAATAATGATTTAAACAAATAATATTAGTATATAAATGGAGCAAAATGAGTTTGTAACTCATCCAATCATTACCAATTATGAAGCATCTCGTGATGGTGTAATTAGGCACTGTAGATTAAAGAAACCAGTCGGTAGTGTTATTAATACTGGTTATTTTAGATTTAATACCAATGGAAATAAAAATTATTTATCACATAGATTCATCTACAAATGTTTTTATGGGGTCATTAAAGATGGACATGTAATTGATGACATCAGTGGTGATAAACTTGATAACTCGCTTGATAACTTGCGAATTGTTACACAAAGTCAAAATTGCAAGTTCGGAGATTCTGGCGGCGCACGATACGCAAGGGCTGTTAAATCTGTAAATACAGATGGCGAAGAAATTATATTTAAGTCAATTATTTCTGCTGGTAAATACTTTAACATAGTACCACCTTCATTAAAATACGTGGCAGATAATATCACACAATCTGCTTTTTCCAAAAGATTTCTATAAAAAATCAGATTCGCCTATGTTCCTGTGGTATCAGATGATTAAGCGAGACAACTCCGTCAAGCATAACTTAGTAAATCTTGCAGTTGTCGTACTTGTTGTACTAATGACAGCAATGTATTGTGAATTTTGGTCAAAATGGATCACACATTGTTTTGAGTAAGTATTAATATATCTTTCCTTATTTCGTCCATAAATCGTTCATAAAAATGATATTTGTGTACACTAGTCAGCAGCAAAATCCATTTGTCTTCAAAATACATGTATAACACAATAGAGATTTATACAGTTTGAATGACCCATAGGACACTAATGTTTCCAAGAAGCCCATTGTAGCTAATTTGTGTTACTATTACACAGAAACAAAGAACAAGCTAATCCGATAACCTGAGTCACATATTGTCTGTGTTATATTATATCGGCTAATATATCTCAGCAGTGAATTGTATACATGGGGTTATTTTTAGAAATGAGTATGGCATTGCGTGTTCGTATAACTTATCGATTATTTTAGTATCCTTAGCAACGTCTGATTAATACAGCCTTTTAACTGTGGGTTTTGTGTATGTAGTTTCAAGTATTTGGAAACTGAAAATAAATTCAAATTTTACAATAAATTGTGATTTTATTAAGAAATCCACAATACATTTTACAATAAATTGTGATTTTATTAAGAAATCCACAATACATTTTACAATAAATTGTGATTTTATTCTGTATACTTCGCTAACTATATAATAATATTTTCATTATGTATACATAGTGAAGTCTGATGGCCGATTGCTAACGCGCTGGATTCTCGTACTCAAGGTCCGTGGTTCGATTCTCGTGACCGGCATACTGCCAAAATCCTCTTCTTTAGTGGGGCTTTCAGCCAGCCCTTCTGCGTTTCAATAGAAAATTTGTACACTCTCCCACCATGTCACTTGGTGGGTGCAATTTTGCATTCCCAGGGTGATTATGACGGGGGAGTGTGCAAAAAATTTGTATTGAACGTAGAAAAGGCCTGTAGTACTGTCTTTAAGATAAGTTTATATGTAACTGTGCTGTCCGAGAGTTAAAGTTCTTAGAATTAAGTTTATATGTAACTGTGCTGTCCGAGAGTTAAAGTTCTTAGAATTAAGTTTATATGTAACTGTGCTGTCCTAGAGTTAAAGTTCTTAGAATTAAGTTTATATGTAACTGTGCTGTCCTAGAGTTAAAGTTCTTAGAATTAAGTTTATATGTAACTGTTCTGTCCTAGGATAAGTTCTTAGAATTAAGTTTATATGTGACCTCTGATCCTGCTAGGATGTTCTTTGCCAACCTAGGGGATCACATGGGGTTAAACTGTGCTGTCCTAGGATAAGTTTATATGTGACCTCTGATCCTGCTGGGATGTTCTTTGACAACCTAGGGGGTCACATGGGGTTGTATAAAACTGTGTTGTCTGTTTCGTCTTTCGAATTTCTTCTGATCCTGCTAGGATGTTCTTTGACAACCTAGGGGGTCACATGGGGATAAAGTGTGCACATGTCCTAGGGTAAGTTTATATGTAACCTCTGATCCTGCTAGGATGTTGTTTGGCAACCTAGGGGATCACATGGGGTTAAACTGTGCTGTCTGTTTCGTCTTTCGAGTTTCCTCTGATCCTGCTAGGATGCCATTTGGCAACCTAGGGGGTCACATGGGGATAAACTGCTGTCCTAGGATAAGTTTATATGTAACCTCTGATCCTGCTAGGATGTTCTTTGACAACCTAGGGGATCACATGGGGTTATCCTTAATTAAGATATAATCATATGTATATAATCATAATCATATGTATATAATCATAATCATATGTATATAATCATCTTGAAACAGTCCTTAAGGACTATTATTTTTATTTTATTAATATTATTCTGATTTTATTTTTATATTAAACAAACATTTATAATATAATGAATTCGGAAAATATTAATGTTATTATTTCTGCTATTAAAATATTACAACATAACGGTATAAATATATCTGATAATCTTAATCCTGAAAAAAAATCTGTCTGACTTTGAATCATTAGAACAACGGAAATTAGAGAACAGATACACTTTGCCATCTGATTATAAATTCATGAAGTTTATCCAGCAGGCAAAGTTACAGTTGCTGGCAACAGTTACAGATAATCAGGTAAAGCTGTTTGTACCTCTCTCAAACGCTACTGACAAAATTAAGTTAGAATTATCTCATGAATACGAACAGAAAAAGATTATGAACTTTCGTATAAGACAGTTAAGAGAGCATTGTGAAAATGAAAGTGAAGGTTGAGTTAATGTGATAATGGCTAAACAAAATCTCTGGCAAAATTGAAGTATACAGGTTATTTACTTATAATTATAATAATATTTATAATATTTTATTCTGATAATTACGATTTACCCCAGTAAAAAAAAATTTATTCTCATCCGAGTTAGATTCGGATATTTTTTTTTTTTTTTTTTTCGCGATAACGCTCTATGATCTCACATATAGATTAATACTTAAAACTTCATTTTGCAAATCCAAAATACGTCCTATTTGGTCCGTAAGTTTGAAATGTATCCTTGATAATAACGGATTATGTACACGTAGATAAACGGGGTTAATTGGTTCAGATACAATTAACCACCCGGATGGCGCTTGAGGACTGAATTAATATAATATATATCCTTGCTCCGCAGTGCCACTGCGGTGGCTAGACTTTGAAAGATCTACTTGATAGCTGCCATCAATTACATCACATACTAGATTGACTGCGATCGTTGATGTTATATTAACAATACCAGGCGAGATATGACGGCCTCCACCGTATGGCTCATTATTATATTTAAGAATAACCGGTGGTGAGGCTATTTCTATCCACGCTGCAAATATTTTAGGGAAATATTCATCAATGACGTCGTTGAGTTGTTTTTTTAGTTTAACAGGATCAAATCCTGGTATTATGAATGTTTGTGATTGTTCTTCTGTTAATTGAAATGATCAAGAAATACTTGTTTCCACCTTAAGTATCTTTTTTTAATACTTAAACTTTCTTTTCCACTAAGAATATCTTCTTCTAATTGTTTAGGAATAGGAGTTGGCTCCTAAAACAATACTTCGGTTAGCAAAAACCGAATCTTCGATAACTGTATTTAAGTGTTGTATCGTTTCAATTACCTGTTGTTTTACATCAACGATATAATTCTGTGATAATGCTGAAAAAAGAGTTTGTAAATTACCGAACACACGTGTGTATTCAGAATCAATTGGATTTAAAAATCTTTGAATACCTTCCTCATAAACTATTTCCTTTTCACGACTATCTGGTAATTCTCTAATAATATTAATTAATGTAGTCCGATGTGCAGGAATTACTATATTGTTATCCTGATTAAGAAATTCAACTATATACACATTTCGATATTCTGGACGTTTTATAAATCTTTTTTCCGTTGTAAGTATTCATTTTTGGTTGGTTCTGGAATTCCATTTGACCTTTGGTCTGGGGGAGGAACATCAGGCCATCCTAACACTGATCTGATCGAACTTTGATAAATATCTACAACATGATCAGGGGAATTTATTTCAATCGCCGCTGATAATGTTGGTTCGTGAGCAGTGATTGCTATTTTGGATTCTTTTCCTGTAATAGATTTAATTCTGCGTTGGAACTCATCAATAATCTGTTCTATTTGATAACTGCCCGTTGAAATTCCAACAACTTGCCAATCAGGAGTTCCATCAGGTTTATTCTTATTTGCAAATACAAGTGAATTGTTTGCCGGTAGTCCACCGAACGATTTTGACCCGATATTTGGCCAGCTATGATAAACTCGTAATTGTGCTAGCGCTATTTCACTTGCTGAAATTGCAGTTGGAAAGTTAACGTTAAATTCAGGATTGGTCGAACTTAATGATATCATAGTAGTTTTTGACGGCGTTGTATTAGTGTCGATCTGTTGTAATAGTTCTAACGCTGACATTATTTAAAATACTCCGTTATTTAATTATTATTTTAATAGAACACAGAGCGTTCTCTCGGGAATTCAATCTTCCACTTTATCACAAGTTACTTAATCACTAGAATCGCTAGCGATTCTAAATGCTTCATTGTAGGTTTTCATTATCGTTGCGAACTCCTCATCAGATATTTTACCATCGCTGAGGTACGCCGAAATATGCGATGATAGTTTAGAATAAGATGTTGTTACTGTGTGTAGTTTTGTTATATAATCGTGTAATTTATCATTTGTACATGTAGATATCTTTTTAGCGATAATACTGAGAATGCCTGCGATAATCGTTGAAGTTGAAACGACAATTGTTACAACTGCAGGTGCTGTCATTGTTATTGTTGATAATAATAATCCGGTTCCAGCAATAACAGCGGAAACTGAGTAAACAATTATATCAATAACAACCATATGTCTGCGATATTTTTTTACTTTTTACTGTATAATCGTCGATGATATTTTTTAGTTTGGTTTGACACTCACATACTTGATTGTATCTGTGACGTTGAACGTCGATAAGTGACTCCGTCACTTGATTCATTATACAATGACAACGTCATTTAATTAAGTAATTAAACAGTTTCAGCTACGAATTCCAGACGCCACCAGTAACGTCTCGGGGGCATTTCCGTTGATGTCAACGTAAACGTTTCTTTGGTGTCCTTGGCTAGCATCACCAGTAGAGGATTATAATGTACATTCGGTGATGATGATGTGGCCGCAGTAATTTCCAAACCGTACACGGATAGCCTGTATAACCCAGTTACTTCTGCGGTATGTTTGAGAGTGTTATCGCGCGGTGTCCACGTTGATGATCCTGATGCTACTGTGTACACGATATTTTTAATTTGTCCGTGTGGAATTTTAATCAGATTAGTTGTTTGAATAATATTAGGTATTCCGTTAATAACGTCGTTGAGTTTCATGCTAATGTTGGAGAGTTTGATATGAACAGTTGGTGGACTTCCAAAAAAATCATTAATAGATCTGTTTATGTTTCTACGAAAATTTTAGAAAGTTTGTACGTGATTAGTAAAATTAGTATTGAGTGTAGTCATTTCATTATTGATTGTAGCTAACAAAGTTGTCATAGGGATTTCCTTATCGTCTACATATTTCTTCGTTGCAGCGTCGAAATCTGATTCTCGTGTTCTAAGATTATTAATACCATTATTATTCATATTGAGAAATGCACGCATTATACCACCGCTGACTAATACGTACTTAGATTCTTGATCATCGAAGTATTTTTTTGTTGCTGCATCTGTATCTGCGGCTGGGTTTCCAAGGTCTATAATTTTATTTTGGTTCATGATAATGTAACCGGTGAATGAATCACCAGCTCGGTTGATAAAATCGTTAAGTGACTTACCGGAATCTTGTATTTTAATTTGATCAGCAAAAGTAACGATATTATTAATAACAGCGGTGGGAATTCGTATAAGAACATCTAACAGTTGTATATTACTTGTTTTTACTCGTCCTTGTTTATCCTGGAAAAAAAAACAACTTCATTTTGATCCACACTTGTGATATTTAATAAATCATCGATTTCATTTCTGAGCTGATCAAGAGTTGCATATTTAGATAAATCGACTTCCTGCTGAGCTTTGCGAGAAGATCTTCCATAAATATCTACTATTATATTTACTGATATCTGTTTAAGTGTGACAACGTAGTATATTCATACACGACTTTATGAGGTGGCGTTGTTGATTTTGATACAGCATCAAGTAGATCGAGTACTTCTCGACCACATATCGGCGGATCCGTTAATTTTTGTGTTGGTAATGTTAAATACCTGATCTTAGAACGCATTGAATTCTTACTTTGCATAGCAGTACTTACATATTTTAAAAATTCTTTTGGTGGTGCCAGTCCATATGAATCAAAATAAATAATTCCACGTGGATCAATTGCATACGCCACCCAACGAGTGCCTGGGCCAGTGTTTTTATCGAGATTAATAATACCAGTTTCATGTTGCATTGCAACGGTAGGTAATTGATCACGCATAAAAACTCCTCTAAAGTTTTTTTTATATTCAGTTGCTTAGCAGCATTCAGTAAATCAAAATTAGACATAGGAAGAATCATCGAATTCGATGACGAAGTTACCGGGGCAGTCTTAGACCTTTTCCGTACCATGAATATGGGGTCCCTGGCAATCTTAGACCGCGACCGTATGCTGGGCCTGATAATCTTAGACGGCCCGGCTGTGGCACGTTTGGTGCTCTTAGACGTCTTCCGTGTTGTTTTGCTCGTGATCTTTTTTTTAAGTTTTCTATGTGCATAATTCCTTGACCCGTAGCTTTCTTTAACGCCATTCCAGCAGCGGTCCCAACAGCGCCTAATGCAGCTGCTTTTGCAACAGCTGGGGCTGCAGCGGCTATTATTGCTGGTAACGTGGCAAGAAGTGGAAATACGCCACCCGTTTTAACGATGTCTTTAATGACACTCACAGAAAGATTAAGTTTTATACCTTTATTCAATTTTTTTGCTTCATTGAAATGCCTATGCTGGCGTTCTGATAATGATAGCTTATTCGGACCACCTGCGATCTGTTCTCGCTTTAGTGATATTTTTGCCGCACAATTATTTTTTGATGATGATTGTAGCTTTTAAATCTGACCAGGAGTCAGACTGACATTAACTAGATATGACATTTATAATCATTATGAGTGATCTAATTACATGTTTTCTACTGGGGCATCAATAAATCTCATTCGTCCACCAACACCTTCAAGTAACATTGATTTATCGCTGAGTATGACAGCGATTGCCCTATAACCACCAGCGGGCAGTCGAGCTACACGAGCTCGAAAGTGTATATCAACGACAGCTTGTCTGAACAAATCTAAGTGTTCTAACGAAAAGTAATATATTGGATACAGTGTTGTAAAATCACGCTGAGATATCTGTAAACCAGAATCAATATTCTGATCACGTCCCATGAATGTCATTAATCGATGATAAGCACGTGCTACATGATTTAACTAAAAATGTAGGAACACTTCTTCAGAAGGTTCTTGCTGTCCATTTATCCTCAAAGAAACTTCACTAACCCCAAGCTTGTCAAACACCATTGGATTTAGTTCCTGTGAGTTTACTCTGGCATTTTCCTGAAACGCGATAAATATATATCGTGGTGCTGACACCCCCTGCTGTGATGCTATCTGCCATGCAAATAAACCAGCAACGGCACCTTGAATACTATCTGTGGTCATAGTCAACCATTACAACGTTGATTTACCACCATGACTCATAAAAGAAAGTAAACGTTCTTCTTCGGTAATCGATGGAGTCATTACTGCCATCCACAGCGAAAGTTTTGTAAGAATTACTTTACCTGCATCAATGGCAGCATCACGCCATATTGCATCATCGTCGGCGGCTTTTCTAACAAGTACAACTGTGTGTTTGGCTCCAAAAATAACTTTTCTAACATTTCTACAAAATCCAAATTTATGTGATAATGGAATTGCACATGAAAATCTTTCATCATTGCCAAGCATTGCTCGACGTGACGTGAATCCTAAGTTAAAATTTTCATTCATCGATGCGATTTCAATTCCAGCTGCATTTAGTGTTACATTTCTACTTTCTGGATGATCAGTTGTATCTTTGGCAAACATCATTGATGGACCAGCTGATCTTGAGTAATCATCACTATATCGCTCAAGACCAAGTATCGTCGTGGCAACGTCGACGTTTTCATGACAGATCTCAATATCTCGTCCATCAATGATATATGCTGCACTTTTAAATAACGCCATAATACCATTGTTAACAAAACCAGGTCGATCTAAAAGTCCATAATCTGTATTATCTGCTTTTAAAAGTCTACCTTCGACTTCAATAAATGCTTCAGCGGGTAAGAAATATCTGCTTGTATCTTGAACTTGTATTTCACTTCTTCCACGCTCGTCAGGTACACGTGCGTCATAAGAATAATATTAATAATCGCGCACAGATTCATCTTTTAAAACTGGTGCGTCCATGTCAAACGCGGGATCAGATATACGCTTGAACATATTTATTATTATCGTCTTCGTCTAACACGAAGACCGCTTCCTGCTATCAGACTAGCGGTTATATTTTTTTCTTTTTCTAACACAACATTAGTGTTGGTAGGCAACTCTGCTAGTTTTTGATTAGCAGCTTGATTTATTATTTTACTGACATTTGCGGGCATCACTTCAGTGCTGGATAATTTTACTGGCTGAGGTTTTCGTCGTATTAATCGCGCTAGTCTATCCTTGATTGCTGAGAATGCTTTGCTAGCAACATCACCAACAGCTCCAGTACCTTTTTCACTAACAACATCAATAGCTTTCATTGATAGTTGCTTTGCAAGCCGTATTGCTTTTGGGGCTATCCTTCTAAAAAGACCTTGAACAACATCACCTAGTCCATCTCCGTAGGTCGTTCTGTATATTAGTAATCGTGAATTTATTACCCTGACCATGGTTGGTCTATGAGTATTATGCATGATCATATTATTATTAAGTGATTTTATCACTAATTGCATCTAATTACATACTTAGTCACTATGATAATCATCGGAGATTTCATTAATGAGGGACCGATATTCATTAATATCCATAACACCACCTGTAAATAATCGTTTACAAATATCAGCTGCTTCATTAATGATTTCCGGGGAATTATTGCCAGCTCGTTTTCCTCCAATGAGAATTTCTAGTCGATCAACATCAGCAAGGACGTTATTGGGACAAGTAATAAAGTCACTTCCTAAACCACTTCCAATTGCGCCAGGGGGATCTTGATATTCTTCCTCTGTTCTTCTGACGGGTTGTCGTGGTGATTGCAATTGTTTCATTAATTCTTCTAAATGTTTATCTTGTTCTAGTTTCTTTTTGTTTTATTTGTTCCATTAGTTGTAATTGTGGTGATCGTGGTAATTCAAATTGTAATTGTAATTGTTGTGGTGATCATGATATCTGTTGTGGTAGTTGTGGTGATCGTTGTGGTGATGGTAATAGTCGTTTACCTTGTTTAGCGTTTTCGATATGCTTATATACAGCCTCATCAAATCTGTTAAAATTATCAATATCTTCATTAGATCTGATTTCCGGAATATCAGTAGCGATGCGATATACATCCTTGATCCAATCAGCACTTTTTAGAGATTTAACATATTCTGGTTTTACATATTTTTTTCTTTCATAATGTCCAAACGCGGCAATATCAAGTAATTTTTTTGGATCCTTGATAGCATCAATACCTTCAGGTGTAAATTTATCTATTATCTTAATTCTGGTTCTTGGTTGTGGTTGTGGTTGTGGTTGTGGTTGAGCTGCTTGAATACGGCCAGCAATATCAACAGGTAATGTTTCAAAAGCTTTCTGTGTTGCCTCAGTTGCTGTAACAATTTTCTTTGTTGGTTCGACAATCGGTTTAAATAATTGTTCTGCACCTTCTGCAAATTCCACCTGAGACTCCTGACGAGCTTGTAGTTGTTGTTTAACTAAATCACGAACAGGTAAATATTTTTTGATTGCATCTAGTCGCTCTCGAGCTAATCTAGCTGAGTGTGGTTCTCCAATCATTATTGATAATATTTATAATGGCTGTTTAATTTACAGCAGCAGAGGGGGTGAACGACCAACGTTGAGTGACCAGCACGTAAACGAAACAAATAAAAACGCGCGTCAGAGAAAAGTAACAAAATGAGCTAACTAGGTTGTGGTTTGACGTTATTGACTTTAAGATTTCCTTTTCGTAGGAAGGCTTATTTTTCATAAATAAGGTCTCGACCAAAAATGGTCTGTTCACCCCCTCTGCTGCTTGACTCAAGAAAATGGGGAAACCACTAAAAACCATACAAGTGTGAAATTGGAGATTTCTCTTGTGTGGTCGTCATGTAGGTAGAGGAGAATTATGTGGAGTATTTACGAGTTTAAGAAGCCTTCAGTTGACTTTGAATATTGTCTTGAAGTCCTTGGAACTGGGGAACTTAGCATACATGTAACCGATTTCCAGAAATTGGGGTTACATAAAGGAGAGTGGAGGGCGGGTAAAGCACATGCCGCAAAAAGATTATATCTTACTTATACAGTTTGGTCGTTAAGTATCACTTTTAAAGAGATTTCACAAGGACCCTTCTTGACATGTTATCTCTAGAGGATAGTGTAATCACTAAAGTAGTCCTGAGGAATTTCGTTGAGCCGATTTCGAGAAATCAGCTAGATGACGGAGGTCTCGTACGACACATACCGTAAGAAGATTATAACATAGACATTTCTTTGCCATTTTATCTCTAGGGGATAGAGGTCCATCCACGAAAAATGTCCTGACGAATTTCGTCAAGAGGAAACAGCGAAATAAGGGACGCCTTATGGGTACCTGGTATTAACCCTCTCCCACCCGAAAAAAAAAACACACAAACAAAAACAACAACAGGCAAATGTTAATAGATTCTATCGATAGTTTGTATTAGTTGAACACCTGCTAAGAGGATTTTAATTTCAACGTCTCTTGCATAGTATCTAACTAGGTCCACGTTCTAACAGTAGAAGAGATTTTTAAAAAATTCGTCGAGGCGATTTCGAGAACTCTACGGCTAGACGGAGGTCGCGTAAGGCACATGCCGTAAGAACATTATATCTTTATAGATTTGACATGGAACCTTCTTTGATATTTTATCTCTAGGGGATAGAGTCAACTCTCGAAGGAAGTCCTGATGAATTTCGTCGATGACAAACCGCGATATAAGGGGCGTACCGAGTATGAAAAGCATGCAAAGATTAATAGACTGAATCAAGAGTTTGTACTAATTGAACCTCTAATTAGAGGATTTTGATTTCAACGCCTGTTGGACAGTACCTGGTTAGGCATTCGTGCTAAAAGTAAACACTTTTTTTAAAAAATAATACGTCGAGTTAATTTCGAGAAAGTCGCGGCCACATAAAGGCGGTCGGGTACAACACATTCCGTATGAACATTGTATTTTACGTATATATATATATATATATATATATATATATATATATATATATATATATATATATATATATATATGGGGTATATATATAGGTCATTGAGTCCCTTCTTTATAGAGTTTGACATAGACCCTACTTTGACATTTTATCTATAGGGTCTATTGAGTCCATCCACGAAAGAAGTCATGGCGAATTTCGTCGAGAAGAAATAAGGGACGCCAGATGGGTACCGGGTATGAAAAACATGCAAATGTTAATAGATTGTATCAATAGTTTGTGCTAATTGACCCATTACTTAGAAGATTCTGGTTTCAACGCCTCTCATACAGTATCTAAATAGGTCCGAATTCTAACAGCAGGTAAAGTTTGAAGAAAATTCGCCGAACCGATTTCGAGATATTCGCTGCTAGAGAAAGGAGGTCTAGTACAACATGAGTTTTGATATGGACCATTCTTTAATATTTTATCTCTAGGAGCAGCGGGGAGGGTCCGTTCGCGAAAATAAAGCTTCCTACGGAGATGAAAATACGGACGTCAATAACGTTAAACCGAAGCCACTTTTCCAATTGGGTTAGCTTATTTTGTTACCTTATTTTTTGACATTTATGTTTTCGTCGTTATGGCGTGTTTGTTTACTCACGCGCTCACTCACTCGATGTCGTCGCCCTCGGCAGGACTTCCTTCGTAGGTAGACTCTATTTCCTAGAAATAAAATATCAATGAAGGGTTCATGTATAAAAGTGGACGTGATGGCCCAAATGTAAACGTATGATATAATCGTACGGCATGTGTTCTGCTCGACTTGCTTTATTTAGTCACGAGTTTCTCGAAATCGGCTCGACGAATTTTCTTTAAACTTTTTCCGCTGTTAGAAAGGGGCCTTATGTCGATACTGTAGAAGAGGCATTGAAATAAAAATTCTCTAAGTAAGGGTTCCATGAGAACAAACTATTGATACAGTGGATTCACATTTGCGCGTTTTTCATAGCCGGTACCCCTAAAGCACCCTACACCACACTGTCACAAGTTGATGGTTTCTCCTTATTTCATATGCTTAAGGTACCGGTAATATTTCACGCCTTGAACATATACAACTCAAACACCACGTACTCGGAACTCTTTTACCTGCGCTACCTCAGGCCAGTCAAATCAATCTTTAAAGCCTCATTTCGCCTGTAACCTTGAACCATATCTACCATCATAGGAACAATACAAGCCGTCTCCAGACAACGGAACCGTCGGTTCTCAATTACTCTATTGTACAATTTACCAGTCACCCATCACAAATTCTGCATATGGACTCACATAATCTTTCGATGCAGTTAGGTTTTAATAGGGACTACTCAGCCCAGGGACACTTATGAGACTCTGACCTAAACTCACTATAAAATTTAACCATGCCATCCTGGAATCTCAACAAAACTGCAATCTGTGACGTTTGGCCCTACCAATTGGCTAATTAGTCGGGCTGAGGACACCGACTTCCCAATAGGAAGCAAATGATCCCTAAAATCTATGAAATCCTTAAAATGAAGAGCTATATGCAAATAGCGGATACTCCAAAATTTATTACAATATCAACGATGGGTCAAGCAAAAACTGTGTATTGTTGGGACTTATTAGCCCAAATGTAAACATAATATAAAGTCTTACGTCGTGTGTTGTGCTCTACTAACTTTATCTAAACAGGAATTTATCGAAATTGGCTCGACGTTTTTTCCTTCCACTTTTTCCTACTGTTATTTAGATAATAAGCAAGAGGCGTTGTAATCAAAATCCTCTTAGTAGAGGTTCAATTAGTGAACAATTTTGATACAATCTATAACATTTTATTGTTGTTCATACCCGGTACCCATCGTTGTTACTTATCGACGTTATTCGTCAGGACTTCCTTCGTGGGTGGACTCTATCGCACAGAGATAAAATATCAGAGAAGGTCCATTGTCAGAACTCTTTAAAGAGGAAACATAGAGGCCCATCTATATACATAAGGTATAATCTTCTGATCGCATGTATTGTGCCCAACCTCTTTCATCCAACCGCGAATTCGTCGAAATCGTCTCGACGATTTTTCCTCTAACGTTTCCTACTGTTGGGATCGGTCACTCTCTACAGACTTTCAAACAGAGGTTGAAATCAAAACTCTCTGAGTTAGGGTTCAAGCATCGCAAAGTGTGGCTGCAATCTGTTAACTAGATATTGTCCAAGAGACGTTGAAATCAATATCTTCTGGTTAGGGGTTCAATAATTACAATCTTTTCAATCGATCCAAATTGTGCGTCTTTTCAATACCCGGTACTCTTTGGTTGTCCCTTTTTTCGCTGATTCCTCTCGATGAGATTCGTCAGGACTTCTTTCGTGGCTCGACACTATCCCCTAGAGATAAAATATCAGAGAAAGGTCCATGTCAAAATTCGTTAAAGAGAACAGATATTGGCCCACCTGTATAAGTAAGATATACTCTCACCTCCTCCCTTTATGTAGCCCCAATTTCTGGAAATTGGTTAAACGAATTTTTTTTTAATGACTTTGGCTTCTTTTGGAACGAATTCCTGAATAGAAACTGGCAATCAGACGTTGCAATCAACATCGTTTAGGTACAGGTTTAATTCGTACTAAGTATTCATAAATTTGATCCACACTGAGCATGTTTCATACACCTACCCGTATGCTCGTTTATCCAGTTCAAAGGACATCAAGACAACAGTCGATGTCAACTGAAGGCTTCCTAAAGCCGTAGATACTTGAAATAATTCTTCTCTAAGCACATTATGAACACAAAAGAGAAATCTCCAATTTCACACTTGTATGTTGTTTTTTTTGTGTGGTTCCACGTTTCCTTGAGTCATTAGTAAGCTTTTCGAATCCGAAAACTATTAGTTCGCGCCATGCACAGCAGGACGCGACCCAAACACCTAACACAACTAATTAATCGTATCTCAAATTACTAATTATGTATACCCACCAATATTTTAACACCTTCCTACACATAGTCCGGGATTTGTCTCCAGTCAGCTTTATATAGCTGGCACCAAAGAACACTCGTATTTCTCTGACTGGGTTAGAACAACACCAATGCATGACATAAAGGGCTTTTAATCTTCAATAAGTAAGTTATAACCAATTACTTATTGAATTGTGAATAAAGAATGAATAGACAAATGGATTTTAATAACGAATAAGTAACCAAATGCATGTAGAAATGTTGAATCGGGAATAAGTAACTGGTTTCTTATTCCTTGTTCAATCGGTAACTGGTTACTTATTCCTTATTCAATCGGGAATAAGGAATAAGGAATAAATAACCAACTTGACGTCAATCGGATAATTCAGGTACCTAGATGTTAGCAGTGAAATACGTTTTGCAATTATATTATTTGATTCTGTTATTCATATATAAAGGCAGAATCTTCTTTAATTCTTAATACATTGTGATTAATCATGTACAGCATTATATTCAAGAAGCATTGGATAGAAGTCGTTTCTGTGCTGCTTGTGTAAGATTTATGTCAATTAGAATTGGCGGATGAAGTGTTAAATAGCCGATTTTTAGCTGTGATTTTGATGCTAGAAAATGGTTTTCTGTGGCTGTGGGATTTGAATATTAATGGTGCAATAGATGTGTTGATGCAGTGTCAGTTAGCATGGGCTATGGCGACGATACATTTTGCACTGTTTAGTATATACCTGTTAGAGAGATGTTTATTCAGAGGCTTTTTATGCAGTGTTCTTCGATAACTGATGGATACCAGGACAACATTTGCAACAGTCTACTATGGTTTTCATCATGCATAGACTCAATAATCAGCTTGTAAACATTAGTGTTTTGGGGCAACCTCTGAAAGACTGCTAATGGAACACAGAGCTTTGTGAGAAACATTGATAGATGTAAATTGTAATGCCATGTTTAGAACTGGTTTGTTTCTGTAAAAGGAGAGGTGATATTATATATCCTTCAGCATTAGTTATGATCTACATGATATTATTTTGGACTGTGTTCTCAGACGTAAGGTTTCTTGATCCGGCAGCAGAATGACGAAATGGTTCAGCTTGAATAGCCGCAAGCATGCGATATTATCTTTAGCAACCACCTTCAGGAGTGACGTTGTGTTTGTTGATTGTATTGATGCTGATGGACTAGCTTCATGTCCCAAGGAAACGTCTTAGATGTCATAGTAGCCTGATTTTATGCATTTGAGCAGCAGTGTAACCTAACATGGTCTGGAGCCGACTATATGATTCTGGCACTGCTGGAAGCACGATGCTTACTTTGTTGTTGTATTGGGGTTAAATGTGGCTGGCAGAGAGTTAAAGGCTTGTCAACAGTGTGAAGTTGACAGTATGTGACGTTTTATACGGAGAACTGTTGGGCAGCCAGTAAGAATCGACATCTCTGTCAGCTTAATCTTGGTCGCTGTTGGAGGGAGTGCCTACGTGTTTGACCAGTTGTTGGTTGCCTGCTGTTTGTATGGGAGGTGTTAGATGTATAGGTGTTGTATCAGCGGGAAGAACCTGTCATGTTTTCGATTTACACAGGCAGACTGTTTATCAGCTAGTAAGAGATCGGAGTTACTCTGAAGTAACTATCGTCTTATCATCTTTCTCAATTTTTTCTTTTGTTAATTTTATCTGAGGTCATATGATACGATCCTGATATGATGGAATGGACTTGCTACCAAGAACGAGAGAAAGCCAAATTCCTTAGTTCAAGTCAAAAATAATATAAGGATATATATATATATATATATATATATATATATATATATATATATATATATATATATATATATATATATAGTTATGATATATATCATCCCCCTCTTCCTTTACAGTGGTTATATAGAATCCAGTACCTGAAAAATACAAAGCGATATATCATGTTGTAAAAAATTCTGCATAAAGAAAATGGTATAAATATACATACACCGACTTCGATAGTGTACTTTGCTCCTCAAATGATTTCAAGTGTAGAATGACATATATCTAAATAAATTAATAAATAGATAATGTTTGGTGAAGCAAGAAATATCTAAGAATCGCATGCGTTCTTAGGATCGTACCATTCGCAACTGAATTTTGGAAATTTGCATTACAGCTATTTTTGCTGTGTATTTTCTATAATGATATCTCTTCGCCTTAAGATATTGCTAAGACACATAAACGAGTTACTGCTGAACCAGATATCAAGATAGAGTGCCAAATACGCATGGTCATCAGACGTTTACAGAAAGAAGATTCTCATAAGCTCTGGTAAAAAGATACAATTGATAAATGTAAGTAATCGTAATGTTATCTTCTAAATAAAAGGAGTTATCTTAATGTTTTCATTATTGGTTACATTCATATGGAGTGAATAAACAAAAGGCGATGGTGTGTGCGTTATATGCGTCTATTTCCAGAAATCACAAAACCAATTCACCTGAGCATGCA
>JAECUM010066801.1:0-17455 GCA_016617855.1 Megalonaias nervosa | reverse complement strand
TTTTGCTTTTGTACAGGCTGTTATTCTTCACTTCTTTCTTTCTCTTCCGCTCGTTTATTTTAGCTGAGTTGTCAATCTAATCAATGGTTTGTGTTCCGCTCTAATGCCGTCTTGATTTCCTTGCAGCTTTCTTCTACTGGGCTTCCCTCTTCATCCATCATCTCCTGTAAATCTTCAAGTGTATTGCCGAGTTTTAGCTGAAAGCTTTCTTCCACTACTCAGTCCTTGAAGAGATTCATATTGTTCTTGACTCTCTCTTTTTGCGTAGTTCCACTAAAGTTTTTCAGGTTTAGTTGAAATTTGGCCATAACCAGGTGATCATATGAGGCAACAACAGTCCCTATTTTGGCTCTGACATTTTGAAGATTCCTTCTGAACTTTTCCAGTGCAAATGTGGTCAGTATTGTTCATGGTCTAAAGATCCGCTGAAACCCAGGTCACCTTATGCACCGTATTTTGCATGAATAGGCTTCAGTTACTAAATAGGTCATGTTCTTTACAAAAGTTTTCGAATAATTCCCCCGTTCTCGTTTATATTTCCAATTCCATGTCTACCTATTATTCCTTTGTATGTTTTGAGCGAAGTTTCGCATCGAAATTCCAATCAGTGTCAGGACTTCTTTTCCAGTTTTCCTTGATATAACATTCTGTACATTATAACAGAATTCGTCATTGCTTGATTCTTCCGCCTCGTAGGTAGGGGTATACAACCTAATTATTTTCAGCTTGATTTTATCCATCTTGGTCCTAAAACTTGCTGTGATCAACCTAGAACCAATAGGCTTCCAGCTAGTGGTAATTTTTGTGCTTCGTTTGGACAGCATAAATACAACCACCTCTGTAGTTGGTGCTTCCTCCTTCTTATATCCAAAATATGGTAACTGCTTTGCATTCTTAATACGTTTATTTAGTCTATCTAATATGGCTAGTCTTTGTTTAAAAAAGGATTGTTCAAATTGCCAAGTTCATGTTTAGTGAAAATACATTGAGTAGTTTAGTTGTCCTAGTGTAGAGCTGTAAGGGTCCTACAGTCGTAGATTAGTTTCAGCATTTTTTCCTTCACTCTACTTCAACATTTTAACAGATCGTTTATGGGTGATTTCAAAATATGTTGGGGTACCCTGTTGTTTTCTGTCGGTTCTGTTAAGTGTCTTAATGATTGGAAGAAACGGAGAAAAAAGAAGAAAAAGAAGCCTCGAAAAAGTCTTTTTGGTTGCCTTCTTTGGAGCTCGTTTCGGCTATTTCAGACTCGGTACATTATGAAATCGCGACACTGTTGCGTGTCCGCCATATAGACACAACGGGTGAACGGTATATATCTGCATGGATTTTATCCATTTATTATTGCATCTATTTATATATTTAATACGTTTTCCCTGAGATTTTTAAGAGTGGGAAGATTAATGTTTCTTTATTATAGATAAATTCAGTCTTTAGTCGAATATTGAAATATAGGAGAAAAGTCATACGTCATTGACTCTAGTTATAAATCTGTGCCTTGTACATTTGTAATCTCCAACAATAAATTTATGAAATAATATGTGTCTATACCAATTATTAAGATTTGTGATGTGCGGAAGTCTTGTGGGTGTTGTTACTTATAAATGATGGCTGGTGGTCTGAGGTTCAAACCATACAGCTTCCTTTCAAAAGGTGTTATTCAGTTGACAGTGAATAAAAAGGAAATGAGACAACTTTCAAGGAACACACGTGTTTGCTGTATTGTCAGACTGCGATGGAAAATGCAAATAGCTACGTACCGCCCTTGGAGAGAGTTCTTCAACTAAAGTTATTGGCTCCAAATTTGCTGTAGAATCAAAGTACCGACCAAATAATCGATACGCAGAGTTGCAAAACCGATACGAAACAAATTATAGTGTTTGAGGTTATCATCAGGCATGGGGATTATCTACGTTTTCTGCCTGTAAACGTTTGCTGGAGCAGTAGGTCAGAGTTAGGACCGAGGACGAGACCTGATTGTTCAAAGTCTTTCTTAAGAGCTCCAATGAACATTTCCACTCATTAAACCGTATTTGATCGATATTCTTAAGTCAACAATTACTTAGTACCTTAAACTACTGTGTACCATATCTACAGGGAAGGAGTATTTTCAAAATAATAAAAACTGGCAACTTTGTCCAAAAAGTTTGCTCAATATATTGAATAACTTTGTCAATTCTGACTGAAAAATCTTACTTAAAATGTATATTTGATTGCTCAGAATATTTATAGTAAGATTTGGAATAGAATAAAGTTGTATGATAGAGGGGCATGTACTCAAGCATCATGTTCAGTTCTGAAGCTGAAGTACGACTGACATTAAAAATGCTGACATGTCAGACTTGGTAATAACGCATAGGACCATGTCCAAAACAAGGGATAAATAATTAACTGTGTTCCACTGCGGGTTAAAACTCTTGCAGTACAAAATTCTTGCCACAAAATATTTGTTGCAGAATCAGAGTAAAGATTAAGCAAACGATAGGTCGGGTTCAGAGTCCAGTCAAAAGCAATTCTCTGTTTCAACAAAGCACCGAGTGACATCGGTGACCTGACTTCTAACACTAGACAGGTAGCAAACTGATAACGTCAGGACACGGCAAAAGAAAACTTTATAATGGTATTTACAGGACAATGACGTCAACACTCAAGAATATTCTGTAGATTGGAATAGTATTTTAGCTGAAAGTCATATGTGACCCAGGTCAATGATTGATACTGCATGGTTCATTGACATCGTGTCGGATTCATCAGTAGTGTTTTCGAGTCCTTATTATGTTCACCGAACTCATTGTTTATAGCTCACTATGCATACAGAAATACAAAACAGTCAGTGAGTGCATATCGTGTTAGTAAGGTGAAAAAGTAAGTTTTAAGAGCAGACGATTGTCGTATCATTTAGTATCTTCGCTAGCAAGGCTGTTAGTGACGTGATCATTTGAATGCTTTCTTTTTCGTGTTTCAAAAGATTGTGGAGACAGAACAATCGACGGGGGTGTATAAATTGACTCGTGAAGTTCTATATAATCTGACTTAACGGTTATTTGTTATTTCTGGATTTATAACTCTACTTATTCTGTGTGTTGTCTTCAGGAACGGGCATGGAAGGTAGGTAATATTTGGGACTGGAATATGGGTCATACCCTAGGCTTAGAAAGACAGATGGGCCTTGGTAAAGGTAACGTTTTACTGTGGATCCTATCTAATCTGGATCGCCGAGCATCTTGGAGCCTTGCGTTTCCAAATTCAGTCCATCTTACCTTTCTTTACGTTAGATTGGTACGTGGATACAGCAGGTACTTGTCCAACGGACTTGCAGTTTCAGTCATTTTAATGATCCCAGCATGTTTCATGCTCAGAGTTTACATACTGTATATCCAGGTCACGAAATATCAGCACAATCCGGGTTATATAAGGCCAACTAAAATTGAAAAATGGCGGAAGTAAACATTACCAAATTCGTTAGGACATAAACCGTTCTGAATATACTCCTCTAAGATAAAAAATAAACAATGATGTAAACATTCTTGAATAGTATAACACAAAACCAGAAGTTAAAAACAGTACAAGTCTTAAAAAGTGAAAAAATGTTTTATCTAAACCACACTTTTTAAAAATGAAAATTCTACGATTTTTTCTGGTAGTACACCATCAAAAACCTTTGAAACGAGTTGACATAAATAAAAACAATAAGTACAGAATCAAGTCACTTTATTGGTATGTCCATTAACTATAAACGCTGTCGTAAAAACTAATTTGCTGGGCATAACAACGTTGATATTTTTGTGTTTGAGTATACATTATTTTTGTGTGTGTCAAAGACGGATTTGTCAGCTTGATCATTCTCCGCACATGATTCAATCAACACTACTTTTAATACGTATTAGTCAATACTGTCATGAAGACACGGATTAGTCAATACTGTCATGAAGACACGTATTAGTTAATACTGTCATGAAGACACTATTAGTCAATACTGTCATGAAGACACGTATTAGTCAATACTGTCATGAAGACACGTATTAGTCAATACTGTCATGAAGACACTGTTTTTGAGAATACTCTTCAGTGTTATCTGGAAAGATAAAACTTGGTACATCAGGCAGGCACTAATATCAGGTTTGATCAAAAAGGTCGTTACAAATCAGAAAACTAATCATTCATACATACATACATACAGACAGACAGACAGACATATTCTTATAGTCATATATGGAGCAAATAAATCTTTCAGAATTCAAAGGTTTCAAGGTTTCAAAGATTTTTGAATCCAAGGTTTGAACTATAATTATTTATTTATATTTCGAATTCTATTTGAATTCATTGTATTCAAATTTTTATTTTAAGAATATATGCAATCCAAATAAATGTAAACGTTTTGATTACTTGGCACTTATATCTGTTTATGCATAAATTATGATGGGAAACTAATACCGATAGATGAAGAATACTTTGTGAAAAGTTTGGGCTCACAAACTTTACACATAGAATCCCTAATACATGCTTAGGCCGCATATAGACTACACCAGGGGTCTCAAACTCAAACCACCCTGAGGGCCGCATGAGGGCATTTTCTATGGCCCAAGGGCCGCACCACCTTAGTTTTCGCTCATGACACCTTGTGACGCCAATCATTTTGCGGGCCACAGGATACGGCTTGGCGGGCCGCATGCTGCCCGCGGGCCGCGTGTTTGAGACCCCTGGACCACACGTTGGATACTATTATATACATTTAAGTACAATGTATAGGTCCGTGACCGCGATCATGTATCAATTTACCATGTATAGGTCTTAGTGACCGCAATCATGTGTTAATTTACTATGTATAGGTCTTACTGACTGCGATTGTGTGTCAATTATTAGAAAATTTACTTATCTCTCTGAAAGTAACTCTAGTGAAAAGCATCCCATTTGACATAGATGTGCTAAGAATTTGGAGCCTAATCTATTCAACAAGTATCTTGATGAGGTTCGTTGGCCTTTGATAAATGCATTTGATAATGTTACTGATATGGCTGACACTCGGAAGACATTATTTCTGCAACACTTGAATAAACATGGGCGGATCACGCAAAATTCTGAAAACACCAGCTGATGAAATGAGAGTATAAGAATCACATTCAAAACTAAGAAGTAATCCTGAATGTAAAAAAACGCACATCACTTAAAAAATTAAGGAATGCTGCAACTAATCATATTGAAGAACGAGTTCAACAACAATACCCAATACTAATGCATAAATACCACAACAGCACCCTGGACCAATGCATAAATACTACAACGATATCATGAACCAGTGCATAAGTACTACAACAACAATATCCTCGACCAATGCATGAATACTACAACAACACTATCCTAGACTAATACATAAATACTACAACAACAATATCCTGGACCAATGCATGAATACTTCAACAATATCCTAGACCAATGCTTGAATACTACAACAATATCATGAACCAATGCATAAATACTACAACAACAATGTCTTACACCAATGCATAAATACTTTAATAATATCCTAGACCAATGCATGAATACTACAACAACAATACCATAGGCCTGTGCATAAATACTACAGCAACAATATCTTTCACCAATGCATGAATACTACAACAACAATACCATAGAACAATGCACGAATACTACAACAACAATATCCTACACCAATGCACGAATACTTCAACAATATCCTAGACCAATGTATGAATACTACAATAACAATATCCTACACCAATACATGAATATTTCAACAGTATCCCAGATCAATGTATGAGTACTACAACAACAATACCCGCGACCAATGCATGAGTGCTACAACAATATCTTAGACCAATGTATGAATATTACAACAACAATACGCCAGACCAATGCATGAATAATACAACAATATCCTAGACCAATGCATGAACACTACAACAACATCCTAGACCAATGTATGATTACTATAAGAATATCCTAGACCAGTGTATGAATACTACAGCAATATCTTGGACCAATTGAGGAATAGTACAATAACAAAACTCTAGATCAATGCATAGATACTGCAACAAAAATATCCTAGACCAGTGCATAAATACTACAACAACAATAGCTTATACCAATGCATGGATACTGCAACAAGAATATCCTAGACCAGTGCATGAATGCTACAACAATAGCTTATACCAATGCATGGATACTGCAACAAGAATATCCTAGACCAGTGCATGAATACTACAACAACAATAGCCTAGACTAATGCTTGAATACTGCAACAACAATAGCCTAGACCAATGCATGAATACTACAACAACAATAGCCTAGACCAGTGTATGAATACTACAACAATAATAGCCTTGTCCAATGCATGAATAATATAACAACAATACCATATACCAATGCTCTAATACTTCAACAACAGTATCTTAGACCAATGCATGAATAATACGACGAAGATACCATATACTTATGCATGAATACAACAACAACAATACCCTAGACCAATTCATGAATGCGACAACAACAATACCCTAGACCAATTCATGAATGCAGCAACAACAATACCCTAGACCAATTCATGAATACAACAACAACAATACCCTAGACCAATTCATGAATACAACAGCAACAATACCCTAGACCAGTTCATGAATACAACAACAACAGTACCCTAGACCAATTCATGAATAATACAACAACTATACCCTAGACCAATCTATGAATAATACAACAACAATACCCTAGACCAATGCATGAATACTACAACAACTATACCCTAGACCAATACAAGAACAATACCCTAGACCAATACAACAACAATACCCTAGACCAATGCATGAACAATACAATAACAATATATCGTACATCTATACCTGAATACTACAAAAAAAAAACAATATCCTACGCCAAAGCAAGTATACTATAACAACAATATCCTACAATAAATCATGAATACTATAAAAATGAGTTTTGGAAATATTTTCTAAACATTGTACCTAATTCAAAAGTACCGACCCCTACCTAATAAGCGACAACTGGGTCAGACATTGGATATAGAAAAAAAAATAGGACATATTTTTGATAAATTTGTTGCCAATGTTGCAACAGACCAAACTAAAGTGTGTAACAAGCATAGAGATGCTATGACTAAACAACTCAAGGAATTTTGCAATTAGCAAATTCTCAGAAGATATAAAAAATCCTCTCAGATGTTCTAAAATTTATGAAATCCATTGATCCCCAGAAAACATTAATTGAATTGGATAGAATCAATGCATAATTTTTTGAAAGCAACGTATATTGGTGTTGACATATGAGTCAAAGTTTTTACTCAGTTATGAACTATTCTATTAAAATTGCTTCTTTTCAACATGTGGAAATCTGCTAAGATCACCCCTCTCTTCAATAAAGGGGCACGAGAGGATAAATCAAATTATAGGCCAATTTATGCTTTCCCATACTGTAAAAGCTATTCAAATCACATGATCATGCCTTGCTATCAAAACATTATTTGGTATCTAAACATTATTCAGGTTAGAAAAAATTCCACTTCTTTGAAAGGGGTTTTGCAAACATTACTAATTCATTGTATCGGAAAATAGATTAAGGGAATCTAATTAGTGTTTTACTGTTAGATATGAGTAAGGCATTTGACCTTATCAATTATAATATTTTACTCATTAAATTAAAAATCTACAGATGTTCAGATTTAGCAATATCTTTTCTTAGCTCCTATTTAAGCAACCTATTTTAAACCTTATTTATTTCCTTAATGACATTTTAATTGATCCGTCCCGGTTACTGTATTAATTCTTGAAGGGTCAATCTTAGGACAACTAAAAATTTCAATGTTTATCAATGTCTTCCGTTTGTTACATGACCTTATTTATATGTTCATATGCAGGTCAAGGCTACTCAAGCTGTTAGTATAAAGATTGAAGACATTGAGAGTAAACAAAACTTCAACTTTGTGTGGTAACAATGCTGCACGTGAAAATTCTACAAAAATTAACAGGTTTTACTAATTGGCCCTGCGCGAAAGAAAAGGAGACAGCAAATGGATCTCAGTTTAGAATTAAGAGGTGCTACCCCTTAATTAAATCACCGAAATCGCTTGTAACTCCGATCTTTTTACACAGTGATCCAAAAGTAGTGATGTGATACAGTCGACAAATTCTAAGCTAATAACAACAACATTTGAACGTGGCGCACATGTTGAATCGCGAGCAAATAAAGAGAGGCATGCCCGCCTTTTTAAGCGGATCTGTGAAGAAAAGGCGTGCATTAGATAAAAATAACATTCGGGTGAATATTGGTGATCATCTGGGGAGCTGGAATATACACTGAAGCTCGAACTTTAACTGAAGACAACCCGATACAGCGTTATGTTAGCTTCTTATGTTTACAACGGTGACGTCATCAAATCTTATGTTGTAGTTTTCAGCTGAAACCAGTAAACTCAGGATGTCGCCGATTAACATCGGATTAATTCGTACAAATGTAAAAAATGGCCGGAGTTCTCAGTTCGAGGCAGAAAATACATGGCTCATAATGTGATGAAATGTCGATATTATCACGTAACGACGGCATTGGGGCTTTAATAAGAAAGTCAACTCGTTTTTATAAAGAAGTTTAAGCTGAAGAATGACTTTCTTTTGAGAGAATTTTGTTTTTTAAGAAATCAGAAGGCTTATGCACATTTTAGTTACTGTACGGCGGGTTATTTTCGCGGAGCCAAGCTTTGGCGCTTCCTGTCTGAGAACATTTTCGGGGTGTTTAATTTCAAGTTACTGTCTGTGTGACATTATTCCTTGACGTTAATATATAATATTTACCTTTTCACGCAATTTCATTATTTTTGTCTTCATTTTTTCGGAAGACTGATCGCGAATCTATATAAAAAGAATAACAAATGATAAAGACGCTACTTTCAAGGCTGACTCAGTTGCCACTTTCAAGGCTGACTCAACTGCTAGTTTTCAGGCTATTGCATAAACAATGGAATAAAATTTTCCCCTTGTTCTTTTATAATTTTATCTGATTTCTACCTCATAGTAGCAACATTATTTGTGATGGATCTGTTTTCTTTTTATTAAAAGGAGTTATGTGTTGCAATTACATTTTGTTGGAAATGAATACGTTAATCACAATGCGTGTTATTAATTCAACATTAGGACTTGTCTATTGGATCCTCTATGATTACCCTTGCAATAAAAGTTGATATCTACATGCCTCATGTGATAATCTAAGCATTCTAACCATTTAAGCATGTCGAGAGTTTTAAATCACAAGGGAGTTGAAGAAATGTTTGAGACCCGCGCTGACACCTTAAAATGTATCTTTAATTAGAAAGCAGAATGTTTTATCTCCAATGTTATAGGCTGCGGATATACCAAAGTAAATGGCTTTCCTACACCTAATAAACCCTTTTTCAATTTATATCCAGTCATCTGAGTGCCAATGTATCCTAGCTATGATCAGTTGATGAAGGTTCTGGCAGTGGTTAGAAGGTTTTTAGGTCTTACAGACTGTGTCAATCCTATTCTTTTTCACTCCTTGTTTTAACACCATTCGATACTGTTTTTCGTAACTCATTCTGAAAACTGATATGCACCAACCATTGTTAAAAACAGACAAAACAATTGAGTGGAGTAAACGTCATCATCCATAGAAAACCAGCACTGATGGTGGATATCCGGCCACAGTCTTTATTATCTGATAGCAAATGACACCGTAACCACAGATTTCATATGTGCAAATCGACTCCTTTACAAGCGCGTCATTTGTGTTCACTTCTGAAAATGATACATTTCGAAGTATTTGTAAGGTTCTGCATGGAAAGCCATCACCGTCAAAAGTATAAAAGGTAAACAAAATAATTAACTCTAAAATAAAGAAAGAAAACTGAAATAAAACAAACATGTTTGTAAAATCAAAATAATAAAGACAATAAGATCAATACTCAAATTATATAAACGAGTCACAAACCAAACAGACAATTGTCAACAAAAAAACAACCCAGAAGAAAACAAATGATAGAAGCAAACGCCAAAAGAAATAACGGTATTTAAAACAATAAGACCAATATTCAAATAAAATAAACGAGGGACAAACGTCAAAAGAAACGAACACAAATGAAACAAGCAAACGCCAAAACAAAATAAATAGTGTTTAAGTGAAACAAACAAAACTCATGCTGGTTGATCTAACTTAAATGAAACAAACAACAACAGAAAATGTATGTTTCTACACAAACACGTACAACACCCATGAGAAAACACTATTGACAAATGCACGAAACACAATAGTCAAATGATCAACTTCTTGAAAAGAACAGAAAGCGCCATTGCATCGTAAGGGGAGATTCATTTATTTAGGTAAGAGCGCAAAAACATTTTAGCATGGCGGGTCAGGTGAGATAAAATGATGTAACTGAAGCTGCAAGTCTGTTAAAGAAGTAGCCGATTTGTTGTCACGCGCCAAAAAAGTAATACAGCTGAAAGAATTCTGCCGCCGCCCAATTTGATGACCCCTGTGCTATTGACAGGTTCAAGATCACCCGTCAAATTGACTAGGGCAACATCATCTAACACAGACAGTTATTTCGAAATTTTTCCAATGTAAGTAGGCTTAGTCGTCAATTCGGTTTAATTCATTAGAACCGCAAAAAAATAACGAGTGTGTTTTGAAAGTATTTTATGTGTGGCGTCTTTGCATCCTGAACCTATTTTGAGGGGGTGTTATATGAACTATCCTTGGATTCTAGTTTGGCATATTAAAAATAAGAATGATTTTCTTGTACAGCAAATTCAAATCTCATTATATTGGTGAACATATAATCCTCTGAGTAAGTGAAGATTTTATACAAAGTATTCCATCTGTGTATATTTTCTTTGGCTTAAATATATTCTCTCTTTTCTCTGTGGCACCAAAAAAGTCTCAAGTGATGATGTCATTTGGAGTCACCAATACCTCCCATTACCTATTCAACACGTCATTTGGATTCACCAATACCCATTAATCTAATATCCAGCACGGATTTATTCACTATCCAACACCCAGTAATCTACTATCAAACACCCAATCATATATTATCCAATAACCAATTATTTACTGTCCAACACCTGGTGATCTACTATTCAATACCCCATATTTACTATTCAACACACCGTTTGGAATGACCAATAACCCACAAGTATCATTAAACACGCGTTTGAAATGACCAACACCCACGCATCTATTAATCACGCAGGCTAAGATGTAAAACAACGGTATAAAATAAAATTTAAATCATTTATAGCAAAAGTAACTTTCCTATCCTATATAACGTCCATATTATTCTCTTTTAAGAAAAGTAAAACCCAAATGCCCTATAACTTTTCCTCCATCCCCACTTAACAAAACAAACGCCCCCTACTACCCCAAGAATCCCAATACGCTTACCAATAAAGTGCAAGGAGAGAAAAAGGTGGAAATATACAAACAGATATACGCAACATACCTACATAACATCATACATGGAGTGAAATGAGAGAAAAGGCTAGGAGTTCTCACACATAGCCATACAAACTTATATACACTATCATACACAGAGTGAAGTGAGAGAAAAGGCAAGGAGTTGTCATACATTGCGATACAAACTTATACACTATCATACACAGAGTGAAGTGAGAGAAAAGGCAAGGAGTTCTCACACATAGCCATACAAATTCATATACTATCATACATAGAGTGAAATGAGAGAAAAGAGTAGGAGTGCTTACCTACTTCCACAAACATGGCCTTCTATAGACATTCAACAGGATGGAGAGAAAAACAAGCATATGAGTAAAGACAGGCATTAGAAAACAATAAGTATCTTAAAAGATATCCGACACTGCCATTAATGCTGTAAGGAGCCTAGTGGGGTCTAGAAGATGAGTTGGTAAAAGTTCGTAGCTGAAAAAGCTTTACATTTGATAAACCTTCGTATTGGCAAATGTGTTCTTAGCCGATGTGTTTTGTCAAAATTTCAGGGTGACACACCTTTGGAAACAACAAAGATACGTTGATGTATTTGATTTGTTTTCCTTCAGATTCGTCAATTTCGTCCCATAAGCGTATTGCATTTGCCCTTCATCCTACCAAACGGTTTCGCGGATTTAACAATTCGATGATCACCACGTGCTCTCCGAAGATGAGTCGAACTACTAGTCTAGTTTTGTTTCATCAATCGCAGTTGTATTCCTACATTTATATGACTTGGCTTCGTCGACTTTCTAAACCTGTTGATATGTTTTGTCGTTCAGCTCTTCCATGGTGAACTCTGACAAAGAATGCTTCAGGTGTTGTTGACGATAACAAGTAGGGCATCCACGGTGAACTCTGACAAAGAATGTTTTAGGTGCTGTTGAGGATAACAAGTAGGGCATCCACGATGAACTCTGACAAAGAACGGGTCAGGTGTTGTTGAGGATAACAAGTAGGGCATCCATGGTGAACTCTGACAAAGAATATTTTTGGTGTTGTTGAGGATAACAAGTAGGGCATCCATGAAATAAACATCCTTGAAATTCGTAGACGATCTGTGGATTTTTAAATCTCAACCATCGACGGAATAAATCTACTTGTCTTGAGTTTCACACAAGTAATGTAGCTGGATATTCGACGGAAGACAGATCGCCATGATCATGATGAAGGTGGTCTGATGGCTAGTTTGTTATATATATATATATATATATATATATATATATATATATATATATATATATATATATATATATATATATATATATATATATATATAGAGAGAGAGAGAGAGAGAGAGAGAGAGAGAGAGAGAGAGAGAGAGAGAGAAAGGGTGGGTGGGAGAGAACACCCCTATACCTTAGAGAATATACTCATTCACTTTCAATCCATGAAGATGTAACAGCCACAACAAGGCTTCTGGAAAATTTTCAAACTACGCCTCTCGAGTCAAGATACTTCCTATATCTGTCAAGAGAAGGGACATTGACCTCCAGAATGTTCACAGCCTCAAAGAAAATGAACCACTAAAAGAGGAGAAAAAAGAGACAAAATTAAAATTACCTGTTGTGACTGTCAAGAGAAAAAATTAAAAGAAGAGAAAAGGAGAAAATTCAGAAGCGGAAGAAAAAGAAACAGAAGAAGAACCCCTTCTAGCAAAGAAATTAAATGTACGAGAAGAAGAAAAGACAGTAAAAGAATCTAGGCCAGTAAAGAAATTAAGTAAGCAAAGACACTAAATGAAAAAGAAAACTGGACTTTTTGAGATGTTTTGGAATTTCAGTGTGATTCTTCTTCACAAGTGTTTCTATTTTCTGAATTTGTTTTGATTGATACGATACCGAAACACACTTTTACGGCAAACACAATTATTTCCTACTCAAGTAGAAACACTCGTACGTGCAATGCATAATTTCAATGTTCTTAATTTTTGCCGTTTGAAACTGAATTCGGAAATGTCTTATTCTTAAGTAAACCTTAGCTTCCTGCCAAATTCTGACTTTCTTTAAGAGTTTATCAAACTTAATTCTAGACTCTCTTCATAGGTCACATTTTACTATGCGTGTTAAATCTAGAGCGAGACGTAAACATTTGTAATGAAAACAACTGAGATTGGGTAAAATCAGTCATTGGTACTAAATCTTGAATGGGACAAACAAAAACTATAAATTTGTATTAAAAATTGAAGAACCAAATCTGCCTCATAAAGCATTGGCATCGCAACAAACTTTCTGCCAATGTTTATCAACCGACAATTAACTCCATTTAGTGAGATATTTAAATATATGGGAGTGGCAAAATTGAAGAACAGTATTACAAATTATTAAACCCACTTTAGCATTACTGTCCAAGTTGGATATGTTTTAACACACTTCTTGGATTGTAGAAGTAAACTCATGACTTTTCATAAGTGTGTGTTTTTTCTTCTCGACATCCTTTCTAATGTCTATAGAAGGCTACGATTGTTTAAGTGTGTTAGTAGTCCTGCTCTTTTCTCTTCTTTCACTTCACATATGATAATATATAAGTATGTTTGTCTATGTGTCAGTACTTCAAGCTTTTTCTCTCCTTCTACTCTATGTTATGATAGTATGTAAGTATGTTTGCGCGTATATTTCTACCCTTTTTGCACTCCTTGTACGTTACTGATAGGGTTATAGGGATTATAAATTTGATGGGGGTGTTTGTTTTGTTTGAGAGGAGATGATAGGAAGTTATAAGGAGATATGAGTTTACTTACAAGGGGATAATAGAGAGGTTATTGGTGGATAGGGACGTTTGTTTTGTTTATGAGTGATTAAAATTCTATTTTTTACGAATTGTTTTACACCCCGGCCTGTGTGATCAGTAGATGAGTAGATGTTGATCACTTCAAACTGCGTGTTTAATAATGCATGTGGGGTTCTGGTCATTCCAAAGGTTGTGTTAAATAGTAAGTGTGCGATATTGAATAGTAGATCACTATGTGTTAGATAGTGGACAACTGGATGCTGGATAGTAGATTTCTGAGCGTTGGTCACTCCAAATGGCGTGTTGAATCGTAAATGTTGGGTACTGGATAGTAGATTACTAGGTGTTGAATAGTAGATATATAGATGTTGGATATTAGGTGGCTGGATGTTGAATAGTAGATTTACAAGTGTCGAATAGTATATAACTATGTACTAGATAGTAGTAAACTATGTGTTAGATAGTAGATAAGAAAACGTTGGATAGTAAATGTAGTTTTCACATTACATTTTTTTATTGTCGATATCGAAGTTCACGTATGTAGGGACTTATTTTAACATATTATATCCCATCTTGACTCCAGACATCCTACAATACTACTTGCAATTTACCGGTGAAAATAGGTTTTGCTGTTAATTTGTACCCTGTGCCAAAGACTGGAAAAGGAACCATCCATAAATTTGGGTGGAAAATATAAATATCTGACAGATCTTGATTCCCTAATCCCGATTATCGAAACATCTATTACACCCCACCAACTGGTCGCCAACTGATAATCTTTGTCAAGGCGTGTCCTGCACCAGCGTTGAACTGTGAATTCAAGAGAAGTAAAGCGAAAGCTTCATAGGTGGTGCGCATTTCAGACCACTCATGGTAATCGAGAAAAACGTATTATCCTGCTAGTATCATACTCTATACATCTAACAACAGTTATAACGGGCGAAAAACGAAATTTAATGGCTTCATGTACCAAGTACATATCGTCATTGTAAGGGGTTCAGTTAAATTTTACACCTTCGTAAAGGCACTAATAAATGTAGCACAGTAAAAATGACAATATTGGAGTATTTACACGACGCGGGTTTTGTGTAATCTTTGTGTAATAGGCTTGTTTTTCACACTATACCCACATACTCTTGTTAATAATAATATTAACAATCTCGTTAATAATAATAATAATAATAATAATAACAATTTATGTTGAATTAGAATATTATATCTGATCATGTCAGACAAATCTGCCATGTCGTTTTCAATTTTTATGACAGGTTCAGTTATAAAACATTTTTTAAAATAAAAGTCACTTACATACACTCGAGTCACTTACACATATTCGAGTCATTTACACACTCTCTAGTATCCTCGCACACGTACTCACACAGGTTAAAAATGGATTAATATGTGTAATTATAGTGGTCCACATTTGTTCTGCCATGTGATCCCGTATCTCAGTATCATCTCCAGCCAAACACCCGTCTCCACGAAAATGAAATATCTTCCTTAAAGAGGAGCTTGAATTATTTGCCTTATTCTTGCCGAGTTGTAAGTTTTCATAAGTATTCGTCTCCTTCTGTTTAGACGAGTGGAAAACCTTCTTACGTATTATTTATTTCTGAATTTGATTTCAATTGATATTGGGTGCGTTCCAATAAAGCGTCAACTTGGAGATTGAAAAGTTGCAGACAATGAAATGAGTTTATATAATTTCTGTTGGTCATTGGCCAGAAAAACGTATGCCATAGACTGTTAACCGTCCCGTCAATTGGCACAAATTTTCAATCGCTCCCCATCCTAAACAAACTGGGAGGATTGTCATGGAACTTTACTGTCTAGGTCTAATTAGTATAATATTAAATATCATGGTTGGGTATTTATTGATGTGTAAATGTTACCTAATCACTCACAAAATAAATGAAGTCCCATGGACTTTACGTTAGCTTTGTGAGTGATTAGGTCCAAATTTACACATCGATGAATACCCAACCATGATTATTTGTTTCTTATAATTCCAATTTTCTTCCATTGTATCATCGTATCAGCGGATTTCATCAATAAGGCATCCATTTCTAGGTAGCTCGTCGTCTTCTTTAATTAGCCTCTTCACTGCGCCAGAATACATAGCCCCATATTCGCGAGCCAAGAATCGTCGACACTTTATATAGTGTTATAGGACAGATGTCAGTGATAACTTGTTATGGTGATTTCTTTTAAATGGTGTTTATACTAGACTGTTCCTACTTTCCAACATTACGCTTGCATATGGCACATGTTGTTTTAGCAATCGTTGTTCATGCTTTCTACGCATTTCACTCTATCCAAATCAAGATCTTGTCCACTTTTAGTGAGATCCCTAGCCCGTCATATGACCCTGATCTTTATTAACAGCTGGTGCAACATAATGTCGAAGTAAAATGCAATAAATTCTGAAGACTGGCTCATAAAGCCTGCCGTATACTTTCTTTGGCATAGCGGTTAGTATCGAAGTGCAGAAAGGTCTGTGTGATTACATTGTTTTAACTTCTAATGGGCGGTCTTAATCTGGGGGTAATTTTGATTGAAAATCACATGGATTGGGGGGTTGGGGGTTGTTGTTGTTGTTATGACTATGGTTTAAGGCGTTGGCATAGACAAAACGTAACTTAAAATGACCAGGAAATAGGGAACCAAAAGTAGTCTGCAGAATTTACCGATGTGTAAAGAATTCCTGATCAGTATCACTGGACCGTTTATATTCAATCAGATTGCAGAACACTCGGTCAATGCATAAAAATTGGAGTTATTCCTGTGTAAAAAAAATGTGCACATTTGACATCTTTAATGGCTCACACGTAGGCCATTTTGAAATTCTTGTTATCTCTCATCCTGTAGAACAAATGATCATATCGAATTTGGATTTGCACCAAAAGACTTCTTGTGATGTCTAATTGATCATGGATGAAAATATGTACCTATCTGATATCTGATGTGGCCACCATTGAGGCCATCTTTAAAATCTTATCACTACATATCCTTAATGAATATTTATATCGACACGGGTTTTCACTAAGACTTCATATGATGCCTATGAATATTCATATCGACACGGGGTTTTCACTAAGACTTCATATGATGCCACTCTTGTCTTAAATGAAAATGCTGTCCCACAGACATATAATATGGTCACCGTGGCAGCCATGTTTAACATTTAGTTATCACTGCTTCTCCTCAGCTTATGGTTATATCGATATTGGGATTT
>JAECUM010066799.1:0-18562 GCA_016617855.1 Megalonaias nervosa | reverse complement strand
AACTGAATCGACAGAAGTGAAATATATTTATTGTTGTGTACTAACCGTGATATTGAAGATGTGTGCAATATGTCAGTGTTGTTAGAAGCCAATTATGTAAACAGTGTTTTTGGAAACTACCATCCATGCATACCTGCATTCAGTTTTAACGTTTAACGCACACAATTTGCATATGAGTTTAATTTGTATATAAGAAATAAGAGATAAATTAACAATAGTATCTTTATTAATTATCAAGATTGTTTATACTTGGCCATTATGTACTTTCCATGTTTTCTTCACTATCTTTCTGTGAGATTCTTTTTAACGTTTACGTATAGAATCTGACAACTACGCACAATAATCATTGTATGTACTCTGTAATCATATACTTGCGTATAAGACTAGACTATTGCATTGACTTGTACATACACAAGTGCCCAAGAATGATCTAAGGTCTAACGGCAACAAACGCCATGGAGATTTTGCTGCATTTTCGGGTTGTAAGATCCTAAGAGAGAGAGAGAGAGAGAGAGAGAGAGAGAGAGCGCTTCACTCCATATATTTCCACATTACCATTCTTCTGTAGAACTCTTTTTACATTCAAATATATATTTGTTTGTTGTGAGCGACTGCTTCCTTTACCGAAATAATCCTTATTAATTTAGTCTGCTTCTAAGCGTATCTGTTGGTGTATATGTTATTTATTTCTTAATTACATAAAAGTTGGCAGCGGGTCCTGGGAAAATATTGATTCGAGATAATTAACAGCTATTCTTTAAGGATTGGGAGGGGAATATTAATAAACAATAACATTCACGGACAATTTAATATAAATCTGTCAAAAGACGAATACATGTTCGCACAAAAGAGAATGTACAATGCAGACATATATACTATGTAAAAATCGGAAAAATGTAGGACAACAGGAACAGAGAATCAGTTGTATGTCTAACAACAGTTTACTGTCCTAAGTATTTAAAGAAAGTGAAAATTGGAAAGAAAATATCAAGGACAGTTATGTTGCAATTGCTTCGTGTTGAAATATGTTTCAATCTTAAAGAAACATTATGTAGGAAATATTTTAGCTACTACTAATAATACTATTATCTCAACAAAATCGTTGGGATGATTAAATAAATTGGTTAAAATGCAAGTTAATCTACAGTTAATAATTTGTATAGTATTCTTATGAATAAGAATTCGCCTTGTGTAATATGTCATTCTTGTATTCATCCTTTTGTGCATATTCACTGTCAATATATCTTAGTTGGGAGTGAAAATGAATATTTCAATTGACTGTACACTTTATATGGCTTGATTTAAATATCTGGCATTTTTGTTTCTATATATACATACTATATCATTGTAAGTAATTGCCAATTTCATTGTCTCTGTCATCCTCTATCAGTCTATAATATATACATGATTTGGTTCTTTTCTTTCGACGAAGAAACGCAACGATCCCAGCAATGATGGAAATTGATAACAAAACAGCAATAACGATCAAGGCTTAAAAAATGATGTTCAAGATTATATTTAAGCAGGAAATATAACTGTTTTGAAGATAAAAACAAGAGAATTACATTAAAGCTGTAACTGAAGATCTAATCATTGTATCCTTTATCAAGCTTATAAGGCACCCATGAATTCAATTGGCAAGTCAGTTGAACATATTCGTTAAAGTTTTGACCTTTAGCTCTATACAGATCAAATAACACATCCGGGTTCTGTCAAAATACAAACAATTGTGTGAACAAAACAAAAAATGTTCGACAAAGAAACGTGGACGACAGCTTTCCTGCTCGCGTTACTCATGTGGAATGTGCATGACTTACATGTGTATGCTGACATGCATCCCAGTAAACTGTACCAAACTTGCAGGCGCATATGTTAGTGTATTGAAATGTTAGTGCATTAAAACCGATTGTACGCGATTATATCTTTAGTCCAAAAGCAAACAACACAGGCCCTGATCTGTGGTCGCATAAGGCGACGTCATATCTGGGTCTATGTTGTTTGTTCCACCGATTACACCTAGCAAGCTGCGTAGACCCAGATTTGCCAGCGGATTGTATGACGGCAAATTCGGATCTGTACAGCTTGCAGTTGGACTCGCCTTATAAGCGGTTATATAGGGTACGTATTTGGTAATATGTCTTCATAAAATTAATTTCGATGAATGTACAGATGTGTATAAATGGCATTAATTACAGATCATGCTATCTGTTACATTTTTTATCTTATCTCTATAATGAAATTTGAGTCCCTTGCTGTATCTATTTTGTTTTCCTCGCATTTAATTGTCACGTCTAAAAACTGTTGGAATTAAGTTTGTAATGGTATCTATATGACTCAGGTGCACGTGTTTGTTAATTCTTTTAAATATTATTGAAAGCTGAATAATGTGTACATCATGGCGTGTTGATAGCTCAGTTAGTAGAGAGAAGGATTCGTAATTCCAGGATTGTGAGTTCGAAAACCAGCCGCCGACACAACTTTACTTTTTTGGTTATGGCAGAGATTTCCCATTTTCAGGCCATGATATTGCCAATAATAGCTGTAAGTGCTGTTAAAATGGACCAACCACCAAGAGGTATTAATTAACAGTTGAGAAAGGCGAGTGCAAGGCTTGCCATTTAGAACGAGTTGCAATATCTAGCGCAATGCAAAAAATTAAATATTTAAATACAGTTGTCAATTCAATTGTGCTCTTAAAACAGATAAATAATCCATGTTTGAAAATAGTGGATCATCAGATGTATATAGCCCTTCAGATGCGACGATATTGAGAATATACATCATCAATTATAAATGTAAAATATTATTCTCAAGTTTTCAAGTACCACATTCATATAATATTTTATTATTTATTTACTTCGAAAAGCCAATTCTTACTTTATTGTGTTTCGTTATTTCCACTATTAAACCGTAATCAAGTGAGCTGAGAATACAATAACGAACACAATAACCGAAACAATGCCGTGTAGTCAAACAGATTCGAGACTCAACCCCTCCTCCCAATCAGCATGTTCTGCTAACACGTGACAGATATATATATATATATATATATATATATATATATATATATATATAGATATAGATATAGATATTGAATTGGATTATGCTTTCCAATATGAGTTTGTATATGGTAGCAACTGAAATGGAGAATATTTTATCTCTTACAACTTGTGATTGTTTAATTTGCTGTACGTCTTTTACCCCATTATGACATGATTCAGTTTGTAGGACATGTATTTGTTGAATATATCTGACAATGTAGAAGAAACATCGAGGAGATAGTAGGAATTTTCTTACATATAAATACAGGATGACAAAATAAATACTGTAAACAAACACACTTCATGGACATGCACATAAGCTTACACGTGATGCACTACAGTGATGTAGGGCCTTGTAAAGGAACTGATTCCGGGAAAAAATCTTGAACCACACCATAATAATCATCTCCCTCAAGATAGTTCCCCGATCGAGAAAACCATAAAATCCTGATTCAAGACCATGAAGTATACATCCTAAGAGACTAGTCTGATTAGTTTCAGTAGTTGGAGCTGTGTTTTTTTTTTTACACTGTCCGAGATGGCAATGTTCGGGTAAAAACGCAGAGATTTATACATAGGACCAAGAGAGATTTATTGGGAATGGATATCACATATAGTTTGAATGCATCAATAACTGAAATATATATGTCCCGAATGATTCAAATATCAAGATCGCCGAACGAGAAGTATTGGAACTCCTCAGAGTACATGGTCCTTATGGCCATATAGAGGACTGAACTCTAGAACCATGGATTACATTATTTTCCATTGCTCATCTTATACATCTAGGAACACGCAACTGCAATTTTGGAAAACTTTGTATCTTGTAGATAGGCACAGACATCTAAGCGCTGTTGAAGGAGGCATTCGACGATATCATACGTGGAATTCCATCTTGTTAGAAAACCATTTATAAGCTGGTTTGTCGGCAAATTTAATTGATTTTATCTGGCAGTGAGCTCAATAGAGGACAAGACGGACTGCCGGAAGTGTGCAACGTGACGTTTTACTGCTGCAGTGGTACGAGTTAAAGCTGGAACGTCAATAAATGCGGTGTGGATGGATTACTGAAGCGTGTGACCAAGACTTCCAAGACGAGGCTATTTCAAGGTCTCTACAAAAACTTCGAGGTATTTGCCACTTAATGGTCCACTAACTTCATCGTGCTTTATTCCATGTTCTTCACAAAGCTTCGTAACATCAGTCGCGATATTGATTTATTAATACCAGTGTGTCTATCATCTGGCGTTTGCCTTAAAAGCATATTAGTCTGTAAAGTCCAGAATTTGTCCATATGTTGCACCGTCAGCGTTAGGAAGCCGTTAGTGGCATGACGTGTCAAAATATAGGTAGTAAATGCTATCACACAGTGATTGTGGGTATCTTTTTATTAAGAATATCCTTGTCTCTTTCGTGGATAGAAAGATATTTCCTAACGGTAATGTAAATATATACTTCATAAACCGGATCTATGTCGTGGCAGAAACCTTTGAATCCATCCCCGTCAACAATACGTCTTATATCTAGGGCGTATATTGAAGATAATCTCTCCGTGTATTAGATCCATTTGTCATGGGGCATGACAGGCAATCGGAAAGCTTGTATGGGTATCTTTTTAGATGGATGTATCTTTGATACACTAGATGTCGACTGAGACGTTTCGGCATATGAGACGTGTTTAAAACTGAAATTGTCATACCGCCAGGACTTCCCCACTGTAAATGAGCTTAAATTGGCACTTATTGCATTTAATCTTTGTCTACCTCTAATAAACCAATTCAGCTACAGAAAAGTTATTTCAAAACATCTTTAAGTTTTGCTCAGTTCTCGCATCGCCTGCATATTCGGGATGTTTTCTGAATCACTGAAAGCCAGGCACGTGCATTTCGTTTACACAATTACCGCACTTTTAAACGTTTACAGGCGTTAAAGGAAGCTAAGTAATTTGTACATGTAAACGTAACATCCTTCTCTAGAAGCACTTTGCTTGAAAAACTTCCACTTGGCCGAAATCAAAATTTAAAAATGGGGATCCTGGATTTTAAGTCATTTAAGTACGCTCTACGGAAGTCATCAGGGATCATTTAGGGTTTGTGCTTAAAGCTATATGTTGTCCATTTAAAGCCATCAATTGGTGCCAGTGTTCAAAACTTATTCTATTTAATGTACACAAGGTATCGGAAGGAATTTATATTGATTGTAAGGGATCAACTCTGCTCAATATTGTCACAGAATAAGGCAAGGAAATAACTTAGTTTTGCCTTAGATCTATTTTTCACCTTTATTCGTTGTGCAGGCGTACAACTTTACTTAGGGTGAATCATTGTTTCTCCAGGTGAGCGATTCTGAAACTACATGCTACGAGAGTCACGAAAGGCATGGTATACATGAGTATTTGACCATGACTATTATTCACTCCCCTATGGATTTAAGGTTGATTCATTTCAAACTGTGGCACAGGTCATTTGGATTTTGTCAGGGAGTGAACGTTCTCCATTATGTTCTCCGGCCATAGGGGTAAGTGTTAAATTTATATTTTATTTGATTTACGAAACCTATTCTCGTTTGTATGTCATATCGGGTAATGAAGCCTTTTACGTTGCGAACTTTGCTATTACAGTTTAATTTATGAGTATGTATCTAGCAATTTAATTCAGAACCCATTATTATAACCAGTTTGGTTTTATTGTAGCTGTTTAGGACTGACGGTAGCTGTTTAGGGGTGGGTGTAGCTGTCCATAGAGCGGCGTGTTGTCCGTACGTATGTGTATCCCTGTTTAGGGTTGAGCGTAGCTGTCCATAGTGCAGTGTGCTGTCCGTATGTATATGTATACGTAAGATTATACATGTGGTAGAACCACGAATATAGACGCAACCAATACAAGGGTGCTGGGTGCCGTCTGTACGTATAAGTACTTGTGGTGGATCCGTGAAGGGCTGGAGCGGTCGATAAATGTGAGCCAATCCAAGGATCCAGTGAAACTGTGTGGTGTAACAGTATGTGAATTGTGTGACTGTTCAAGTTTTACAGTGATATGTTTGTTTCAATTGATTGTGGTTTCAATTGAGTACAATATTGTTTGCATTACATAAGATTATGTGAATCTCGCTTTCATTGTCACATTACATGAGATTATGTGAATCGCCCTTTTAGTATTGCATTACATGAGATTATGTGAATCTCGCTTTCATAGCATTCATTGTTTATTTGAAACTTAATGTATTACATGCATGAGATTATATGAATCTCGCTTACATTGCGTGATATTAGTGGAAACATTTTTGCAGTCCATGAGGTTATTTGAACCTCATTTTTTCATGCTAGAGGTATATGAATCATATTTTTGTATTTTTGTTTCTTTCTTTTCATTTCGTGAATGTGTGTAGAGTGATTGGATCAATCATATGATAGGAGTGGGAGAGATTCAGGGCATTTGTACTATATACATATATATTCTTAGTAATTCATTTTATAAATTTCCATCATCCATCACATTGTGTTTGTGTTGTTCATTTAATCCAAGAAAAGAAACCCACTCGGTTTCAATTCTGTTACAATGGTGTCAGAAGTGGGATATTCTTTTTTGGATTTAAGTGAATCATTATCATTTTGTTTGTGAAGTGTACACTTATTGTTTACATATGAAGAATGCGACTTCCTTTCAAGTTGTTGTTTTATTTTGATTAACTTTTCTAGGTCTGTGGGTCCATTATAAATGCATATTCATTTTGTTTTGGTTGCCTTCATCAGGAAGATAAGGTTAGTCTGATCTGTAAAATTAAAATTGTTATAAGTCATGTCGTCCCTTAAGGACTTGGTCGCTTTAGGTAAAGAATTCGGGTATGGGGGGGGAAGTTTAAGGAAATGTATTCAGGAAGAACAAACCCGGGAGAGGGATGAAAGGGCAAAGACGAGGGAATTAGAAAGGGAAGCTGAGGAAAGAAAGATTGAAATGGCCAAACAACTTGATAGGGAAAAAAATGGAATTAGAAAGGGAAGCAAGGGAATTAGAAAGGGAAGCTGAGGAAAGAAGGATTGAAATGGCCAAACAACTTGAAAGGGAAGAAAGGAAATTAGAAAAGGAAGCGGAGGAAAGGCGGGTAGAGTTAGAAAAGCGGGCAAGATTGGAAATCATAGAGGCAGAGGAAAGAACAAGGCAACGAGATCATGAACGTCAGTTAAGAGTTAGCAACAGCTAGAAAAGGAGAACGTTTCTGCCTCTAGTAAATTAGCGGGTCCTAAATTACCCCCCTTTGACGATGAAAAAGATAACATGGATAGTTATCTTCATCGGTTTGAGCGGTACGCCGAGAACCAGAAGTGGAGTCGAAGTGACTGGGCACTGCATCTCAGTGCTTCATTAAAAGGCAGGGCACTGGATGTGTACTCGCGACTCCCTAAAGACGATGTGTTTGATTACGACGTCCTGAAGGAAGCACTTCTAAAAAGGTACCAGCTGACTGAACAGGTTTCCATAAAAAGTTCAGGTATAGCAAGCCTTTGATCAGTTCATCGTTAGAATAGCGAACTATTTTCAGCGGTGGATTGAATCCGGCAAAGCGGTGAAAACGTTTGAAGGGTTGACTGATTTCTTGCTCAGAGATCAATTGTTGAGCACAGTTGGTCGGGAACTATGTCTGTTTCTGAAAGAAAAAGTCTTCTCAAATGTACAAGATATGGCTAAGCAGGCCGATTTGTTTGCCGAGGCTCATGGGGGAACCCGGAACGTGGTTTCAAAAGATTTTAAGTCTGGAAACCAGTCTACAAGGCCGATGCCTAAAGAACTTATTAAATCAGCTGAGGCCGGTAGGTCAGTTAGGGATACAGGTCGTCAGGGTATACAATGTTCCTTGTGTAAGGAATGGGGCTTACACATAAGGCAGCCGTGGATATACAGAGTAAACGTACGTCTGCTAGTGGTGTGCAGGTAGAACCAGGTATGCTTTCACTTGGCACGTGTCTTTTCCCCGAAGCGTGTACCAACCGCGAGAGGTTTCGCGAACGGTCGAGAAGTCGTAGAATTACGTGACACTGGTTGCACGGGTGTAGTGATCAAACGTACTCTCGTGCAGGATAACCAAATGCTCGGGTGGGAGTCCCCATGTATGCTACTCGATCAGACGATCGGTCGCATTCCCGTAGCAAGGATCACGGTAGAAACACCTTTCCCAATGGGAATTGTTGATGCCCTCTGTATGGAAAACCCTATTTACGATCTGACGATCGGTAATGTTGAGGGTTCCCGTCTTCCAACCTTGGCAGATTTCAGGATACCTTTGGCCTAGGCAGTGGAAACGCGAGCACAAACCCTGGTAGAGAAAAACGAGTTTCAGAAATTAAAAGTCCCTGAGTCGATCTCCGGAATTTCGCGTGAAGAGTTCAAACGAAAGCAAGAGCGCGACGAATCCATCAAATTTGTTGAGAAAATCGCGTCCGGTGCAATTAAACACTGCAAGGATGGGGGCAACTCGAAATTCGTTCGGAAGAACGAGCTAAGTCATAGAGAGTTTGTCACTCCGGAGGGTAAGATGTATTGGCAAGTCGTCGTACCCCAGAGATACAGATCTCATGTACTTAGGGTGGCACACGAGTCTAGTATGGCAGGACACCTGGGTAAGACGAAGACCACCAGCAGGGTAGTCGCTGAATTCTACTGGCCTGGTGTTAATGGCGATGTCATACGGTTTTGTAGGTCTTGTGACGTATGCCAGAAAACCATAGGTAAGGGGAGGATCACAAGGGTGCCCTTAGGACAGATGCCATTAATAGATACACCGTTTTAAGAGTGGCGGTGGATATTGTAGGACCAATGCAACCAGTTACCGAAAGGAAGAACAGGTATATTCTTACTCTCGTGGATTACGCAACCAGATATCCCGAAGCCGTGGCGTTACCAACTATTGAAATGGAACGAGTGGCTGAAGTATTGGTTGATACCTTCAGTAGGGTTGGGGTGCCAGAAGAAATCCTTACGGATTGTGGTGCCCAATTTACCTCGGATCTCATGGGTGAAATAAGTGGGCTGTTGTCCATCAAACAGCTGAACACTACTCCATACCATCCGATGTGCAATGGACTGGTAGAGAAGTTTAATGGTACCCTGAAACATATGCTACGAAAAATGTGCGCGGAACGTCCGCAAGACTGGGACCGCTATTTGAACGCGGTTCTGTTCGCGTACCGTGAAGTACCGCAGGAAAGTTTAGGGTTTTCACCCTTAGAATTGCTGTACTGACAACAGTTCGAGGCCCGATGCGGATACTGCGCGAACTTTGGACGGGTGACGTCGCGAACGAGGAAATATAAACTACCTACCAGTACGTGCTAGATCTGCGAGAAAAACTCGAGAGTACATGTCAGATGGCACGTGATGAACTAATGAAATCGGGACGTAGATATGCCAAGTATTATAACCGTAGAGCGCGAAATAGGAAATTCGTTGTAAGTAATCAGGTTCTGCTGCTTCTTCCTACTAGCACAAACAAATTACTAGTTCAGTGGAAAGGTCCCTACGAAGTTAAAGAGATCAAGGGTGACATGGACTATAAAATTGACATAGACGGTAATTTGAAGACATTCCATGCTAGCATGCTTAAGTTGTACATCAAGAGACAGAGAGACAATGTAGAAAAAAGGGTCTTAAATGTCGTTTGTACGGCGGTCATTGACGACGACGTAGTAGACACTGAAATCGAGGTTTCCCTTGAGTGTCCCTTGGGTGTTGCGAAGGAAAGGGTAGATCAAGTCAGTGTGGGTACGGAGTTGACTAAAGATAGCGTTAACAAATTAACGCGGTCTTGGTTAAATACTCGGACGTATTCACCGACAAACCAGGTTGTACAAGCTCTATAGACCTCAGAATTCACCTGAATACGACGGACCCCATTAGAATCAAAGGTTATCCGGTACCATACAACGCACGAGAAGCTGTGGACGAGGAGGTGAGTAAAATGTTAGATTTGGGGGTGATTGAACCCTCCAACTCGCCATATTCTTCTCCCGTAGTGCTAGTCAGAAAAAAAGATGGGACTAACCGATTCTGTATCGAATTCCGACAGTTAAATAAGATCACGGTGTTCGATGCAGAACCAATGCCAGATATGGAGGGTCTATTTGCAAAGTTGTCGGGTAACAGATGGATTTCCAAATTGGATCTGTCCAAGGGATATTGGCAGGTTCCCATTGTTCAAGAGTCCCGTGCAATGACAGCATTTGCGACCCAGAAAGGACTATATCAGTTAAAAGTGATGCCATTCGGGTTAGTAGGTGCCAGTGCCACATGTTGTCGCTTAATGCGCAAGTTGCTAAAAGGTTTAGCAAGCGTTGATAGCTTAGTGAATGACATATTAGTGTACACGAATACTTGGAGTGAGCACGTGTCTGTCCTGACGGAACTCTTTGATAGACTCCGCAAAGCGAACCTCACAGTGAGACCCACTAAATGCAGTATTGGTTATACAGATTTAGAGTGTTTAGGTCATATGGTCAGTGGTTCGGGACACTTAAAACCTCACCCCAAGCAAGTAGAAGCGATTACAAACGCATCAAAACCAGACAACAAGACACAAGTTCGTTCGTTTTTAGGTCTGGTAGGATTTTATAGAAAGTTTATACCAAACTGTGCAGCCATTGCTAGCCCACTGTCTGATCTGACAAAGAAGGGGCAACCAAACAGAGTAGAATGGGGACCACCACATGATAGAGCATTTTGTGCGCTAAGAGAGAAGTTAATCAGTGCACCAATATTAAAATCGCCAGATTTTAGCAAAACCCTTTATTTTAAGAACAGATGCCTCTGAAACTGGGTTGGGAGCGGTTTTACTACAATAGCAAGATAACAATAAGTTACCCGTAGCTTATTCAAGTAGGAAATTGCTACCCAGGGAGAAAAACTATTCCGTCATTGAGAAAGAGTGTTTGGCCGTAGTGTGGGGAATTGGGAAGTATCTTTTTGGAAGAGATTTCATTCTCGAGACTGATCACCAATCCCTATTGTATTTGAACAAGGCCAAGGTCGCCAACGCTAGATTGATCCGTTGGGCGCTGACACTACAACCTTATCGCTTCCGTGTAGAGGCAATAAGAGGAGTTGAAAATATAGGGGCAGACTAGAGGCATGATTGGAAATTAGGATAAATGTTGACCCAGTATAGAAAATCCAGATTACTATATAAAGTGTAAATATTGTAGTATAACATTAGTAGTTATTTTTGTGTTATTCTGTGAAGGATAAAAAAAGAAAAATGCGAACATTTTTTTTTTCTTCTCTTGGGGGGAGGTATTGTCACAGAATAAGGCAAGAAATAACTTGGTTTTACCTTAGATCTATTTTCACCTTTATTCGTTGTGCAGGCGTACAACTTTACCTTACATTACATTACATGTAATTCAGTGCATTTGTACTATATACATATATATTCTTAGTAATTCATTTTATAAATTTCCATCATCCTTCACATTGTGTTTGTGTTGTTCATTTAATCCAAGGAAAGAAACCCACTCGGTTTCAATTGTTACAAATATAAAACCACAGAAAATGCTGTAAATCATAAAACTTCCTCGCTAGAGGTCTTGATTAAAATTTAAAACTAAACCGAGATGAACGGGTGTTCACATTTGGAAACAAGCAACACAATTTAGTTTAAACTGTACCAAAGTTAAAATGTGCCTACTGTTGAACACACGAAGACGTTAAAGTCACATTTTTAGCTGAAGCTGTTAAAAACAGCAGGTAATTAAATGATTGCAATTAAATGGATATGTGGACGTATAAATCGGTCGGCTGACGGTCGGACTTTTCAACTTCCAACACATTGTTAACCGTATCATGCTTAAGAAACAGATGTACTGCTGTTCCCAAACACAAACCAAGATTGCCGATGCTGGTTTACCGAAAAGAGTAATTCATCTGAAGTACAAACACAATGTTCTTTAACTGATTGACCGGATAAAAGTTTAATTATACTGATATGTTTTAATATGTAGATATAATGCGAATAACACCTCAACCTATTATCTAAGCCTAAATAAATGAAGGATAGAATTATTATTATTATTAGTAGTAGTAGTATTTGATGTTGTTGAACTAAAAAATAAAGGAAATTACCATTTGTAAATATGTTCAGCAAAGCTTCCTGCCTATATACCATATTGTTTATGAATTCCTTAATCACATGACTCAGTCCTATAACTTAATGACAAACGAGTCACTCGGTGTGGGCGACGAAATGAATGACAGACCAGTTTGCCTGGGGATGATACAAAATATTCTTAAACAAAATTTCTGGTGGCTCTATATGCTAAACTACATACTAAAACAAGAACGTCGACTCAGACTATTAAAGTAAACACGTTGGAATTAGTCACAAAAATATGCATGACTAACAGAAAATTTCATTTTTCTAAGAAACAATAATAAATTAAAAAATAATGTTCACATCTTAAGAATTCTAATTACCTATTCATGATAATCATACTTCGTTTTTCGGTATTGTCCTTTTGTCTTAGAGAAACCAATCCAAGCCATGCTTTGGACCGTGTTCTAGAATGAAATCCAAAACCATAAAGGGAGTTTTCATTAACTGAATATTGTTCTTTCACTTTTTTTTTCGACGAAGATCAGAAAATGATTGCTGATGCCGCCTAAAAGAATGGTCCATTCAGCTCATGTGGGTCATATGAACACATGTTTTAAACTGTTCATAAATCAAAAGAGACTCAGTACATACAAAATAAAAAGGTACTTTCTAATCTAAAGCCCCGCTCAACCATTAATCCTATGCAAATGCGACACAAGATCAAAAAGTAAAATTCACTAAGGTAACTGGGATTGAATGACGCAATGCACTTCATTTATCAATGATAAAAACAAAACAAGGCCAATGTGTTTTCAAAACATGTTCTATGTGAACAGTTTTACCAAGATATGGCTAATACAATATTCAAAACACACCAATATACATAGCATATATATATATATATATATATATATATATATATATATATATATATATATATATATATATATATATATATATAAAGGTTGGGACTTGGAAAATAAGCTGCAAATAATTAAGGTTATTTTCAAAATCTCATCAGTCATGTTTTGTCTTTAAATTTTACGACCTAGGTTCTCAGAAACAATCACATGCACATAAATATCTTTGGGTGGCTGATTGGATGTATTGTAGACAATCGATTAATTTAACAATTTTGCAGAGTGGACGGTTCAATAGGCCAATGCGACATCTTGGACCAGTCTCGTGCTATCGGCCTACCAATCGCGTGAATTCTAAAACGACGCTCTCCAGCAAAAAGACGATAAATAAGTACCACGCAAATAACACAGATGAGTGTAATACGGTAGGATAGGTTGACGTTTTACAACTTTTTTCAACGGGTTTGCTCTTTGTAGCATGGCCTTTGTATTATGGACATCAAATGGGCAAAGAAATGGTTTTCCTTTCATTGCGCGAGCATTAATGAAATATGTGTCATGCATAGTAATCAATCTGTAAAAGTTTTCATTCTTGTCATAAGCAGATCTTAGCTTGATGCTATCTAAACGCTCAAATTAATTCATTGTATACAAAATTCATTATTTCTTTATGCTATTTTTAAAATGTGCGTGGGTGCTGGCATTATGTTTGCATGTGTGTGCGTGTGTATGTGTGTGTGTTTTTTTTTTGGTGCTCGCTTACATCAGTCGGATGAATTACCTATTTTCGAAGAAGAATTTATATTATTATTATTATTATTATTATTATTAGAGGACAGAAAGTGTAAATAATCAATGTCATTCTCTAAATCTTTGTGAAGTTTGCTGCATCGTTTACGACTAACCATCCGCCATCACGCTGACCCAGTTTATAACTATATATTCGGTAAATGATATGGTGGATTCCTTGCACATTTTACGACTAAACACCCCTTCTCATTATTCTTAGTGAAGGCAGCCATATAGTTAAACCTCTTTCAGACATAGTAACCATATAGACAGTTCTTAAAGATTCATTAATTTGAATTAGATGACTTAGAGAGTTAGAGTTTTATGATTATTGATTAAGGAAACAGACCCATAGTTTGAAGATGGAGGATAGCTAAGGAATATACTTTATGATTTTATGGTCCTAAACTAAGTAACATTAAATAGCGAACACCAACATATTTAGTAAAAGTCAACAAATAAATTATTTCCCAAGAATACAACGTGAAAATTTAAAAAGAACTTGCAGTATTATGAATTGAACTGAATCCCAAATCGCCCTAAATTTGCTATCACAAGTCCAAAAGTACAGATTATTCCGAATGAAATTCAACGATGTTCGGAATGAATTCCAATCTCGAATGTGCTGATATGCCAATAGCCTGGAGTAGTGTTAATGTGCTAACAGTCTTGATGTGACACAATGATATAATCCAAAATGTCTCTAAATGAATTCACAATAATCCCAAATAGTGATGTAGTCCTAAATTATTATTAAGCACTTTGTAATTCCAATGAATACGTTAAGTAAATCAATCTTTTCAAATATTAACTGGAAAACAATTAATTGATTTCTTTAAAGACTGATGTTAAGATATGAATAAAGAAATTCTGATTACCTCTCCCTTACATAAAAACATCTGTCACAATATGAGGACCGGGATTAGTGTCAAACATTATTAGAGCATTGTAAGTTGTCAACAATATCAGATCTGTTGCTAAAACATTTTGAACGAGCAAGGCAAACAACAGGTATGCCAGTTTTTTCCCCAGGGGAATACCGATGTCATGAACTCAGATCAAAGTAAAGTTGTTTACTTTCCAGTAACACTGATTTTAAAATGCAGTCTAAAATAATAGACAAGAATTAGCTATGTAATATGTTGTTGATAACCAAAAAAGTAAATTAGTAACGTAGGTTCAATTATGGATAAAGGCAAATCACAATACAGATAATATATACTTTACAATATATGTAATTATGTCAGCTCGACAGTACATTTTTTCATCCTTTCTGAATACATTGCCTATTTGTAATCGTTGTGTGGCATAACTATAACATGTACCGCATCTCTTTGACCATCTTCTATTTATTATAGCCTATGCTGTATTTAATAGCTTCTTTAATATTCGATCTGTTCTGACTTCACATGTAAAGGTCCCCAAGACATGATGATGTCCCTGTTACTGAACGTTAAATACATTGGCCTTTTTTATATATTATTTGTTCTTCTTCACATGCATGTTGGTATGTAAAGTGTATTAGAAATTCCCTTAACTGGATCAAATATAACTCTGCCACATTCTGCAGACTGGATACATAATCCAGCCTACTTGGTTGTCATAAAGTAGGCCTCGACTGATGGACGCGAATCAGAATAGTACAATTTAACTTCTTTGAACTGGCTCCGCTTGATAACCCCTCGTCCTACAGCAGACTGGTCACATAGTTCCCAGAAGGCACGGTGATAGGCCTGATACACCCTCCTGCATGATCTAGGACGCCACTAATGGAGACGGACATGTAAAATACAGTCAAACATCCATATACTGGTCCATCAGTACCAAGCCACCTTCTGAGCACTGCACAAGTATTCCACTGAAGATTCGGTATGCATAATACGCCCGACGCACCCTCCTGAATGTCGCAAGACGAGACTAATGGTAGCACCCGTTTAGCTCTGGCACGTGCCCCTTAATGATATTCCATTTTCTAGGAATTCTTAAGACTGAGCATTTATATAAACAACATGACATTGACTTTTATTCTTTATCAATATTTAGCATTGATTCTTCGGGATACCTGCACAAATTTTGATAGAAGTACCCATTAGTTTATTGATGTACAGTTAAAACTTTATACATATATGCATACATATTTGTCACATATTTTCATCCCAGAAGCTCGTTTCTAATCCTATTTAACCTCTGCAGTTATAAATCGACCAGAAATGTTGGTACCATCCGTGTCCGGTTAAGGAGGATTTCCAGATGCTATGCGATGCTATTTGTCTTTGCAGCCGAGTCAAACAAATATCCTTTTAAAATAGCAGCCGTCTATTTTTGTAACACTGGAATACTGTTGCTGTTGGCTTTTTGTATTGCTGCGTCGACTCAACTTTGTACTTGTAGTTGGTTTTGACAGCACGTGTTACACATTAGTAGTCATATCATGCCGAGCCTTTCTCACGTCTACACGTCTATTTAAGATGGTGGCCTAATTATTAGTAACAATAATTGTCTATTGGTGATGATGTGTAACACATTATCAACATTACGCAGGTCCATATAAAAGGGAATACATACAATTGTCTAAATGGCCTTCATCTGTCAATTCGTAAAATCTTGCGATCACTATACAATTAAGAAATCTACTCTCTTTTGCTTTGTTTTGTTAATCGTTTTCCAAACTGTATCATGTTAGAACCGCAGTTTTGACAGCAGGTGTAACACATTAGTGGTCAGATCATACCGAGGACATGAAAATAAGAGACTTTCCCACGTCCACACGTCTAATTAAGATGGCAGCTTAATTATAAGTAACAATAATTGTCTATTAGTGAAGTGCAACACATTATAAACATTACACAGGTTCATATAAAAGCGAATACATATAATTTACTATAGTCTGGCTATACATCCCCGTTTGTTTGTACCACCCTACCGATTTCAATAATGAAAAAGTTTAATGTGATAAACAAAAAAAACAGAACTAAGTCAGTTGAATCATTGATTTATAATTTATAACCTGACTGTGACCAGAATGGCACTAATACTGGCATCCCCTTGCACCTTTCATGGTTAACGGACTTATCGTACTAACACGGCGCCATATTGCATACACTGTGGGCTAGTTTATTTCCATCAGACAACATAATGACGTAGTTCACCCTATTCGGTAACTGCCAGATAATTCCGTAAATTAACATAACGTAGAGAGTTTGGAATTATATCCCTTTGCACACATGAACATATTAATTAAACCGCTTGTTAAATCCACGTGAAAGGCAAATTTGTTGTTGTCATTCTTTTCCTTTGCTTGATTCGACAATGTAAATATCGGAAGCAGACGACATATGTATATAAATCTGTAGTGGTGCACACACCCCTTTGATGAAAATGGACTTGTCCAGGAAATGGAAATGGATCTCGAGCATGTCAGTCTACTATAAATTGAAAACTTCCGTTAAGTATGAAACGCGCAGACGATGACGGTGTTTGGGCCATTCTACTCACAGTCAGGTTAGAAAATATAAATCAATGAACGAATTGACTAAATTCCTTGCACTTTTTATCACATTAAAGATTTCCATTATTGAAATCGGTAGGGGGTACAAACAAACGGGTTGATATAATCGGACTATAAATGGCCTTCATCTGTCAATTCGTAAAATCTTGCGATCACCATATAATTAATAAACCTAGTCTCTTTTGCGTTATTTTGTTAATCGTTTTCCAAACTGTATCATGTTAGAACCGCAGTTTACTAATTTGTTTTCCTAAGGACTGTTATGAATAAAAACTATTTTCTGCCTTGTTTGATCGAAAACAGTGAATATTGTTGAATTTCGTGACTATTTATCCAATTATATTATTAAAGATGCAACCGAAACACATCTACAGGTTTATATATTTGCATTTGAAGAAAATTGCCAAAGAGAAAGAAAAAAAAAGCCTTCTGAACATTTGTTGATATTGGACATTACAGAATAAGTGTTGAATTTGTGATCTTCTCACTCCAAATTATGCATGAGTGCAGTCTATTTCCACGAAGAGATTTCAGCAGACTGAGTATTTCTTGTGACCAAAATTGTCTTCAAAATATTATCGTGGCTCAAGGCTACACTGAAATCTAAATGCTATAACTTCACTAATTTTAGTGTCTGCTTAGCCTTGGCATTTTGTTTTGCTGCAATACTGGTTCCTCCGTCTACACTGCGCGCGATGACTAGAACAGCATTTTGATTTTTAAACCGCATTTTGTTTTCTTTCTACCAATATTGCATAAAATAATTAGAAGAAACAACAAAATATATATTTTAAATAAATCTTATTCATTTCTTTCGTACATTCTTTATGCTGTCTAAAGATTGAATTATGAGAGAACCATCATTTTGCAGAAATCAAACCTACGGTAGAGTTAAGATGACGGCATGTATTGATACGTACACGAAGATTTATTCTAAAATATAACTTGATAGTAAGGTTAAAGGCAAAATACATTTATGAGGCAATCGCTCAAACGGTAAAAGTACCAACAGTCCCAAGAAAGAACCAGGTTCGAATCTCAAAATATTACTATTTCAATTTTCTTTCTTCTTTATTTATTAACCTTAATTCCTCAAGATTAACAATTTATTCCGAATTGTCAAAAACAAGTTTAATCATTTAAAATATTTGATAAACGAACAATTTACATACTAGCCTGCAATGCTATAATATGAGTATTCATTTACACATGTGAAAATTTTTAATTTGTTTCCAATTAATGGTATATTACAGACGACGGCTATTGAATATTTGTAGGTAGACTTA
>JAECUM010066795.1:0-15961 GCA_016617855.1 Megalonaias nervosa | reverse complement strand
CAGGTCAGCCACTTGCCACATTCTTGCCAATCTCCAGTACCGTGACGTCATCCCACCTGTTCCATTTTTATTGTCTCTATACTCAATCTTGAGGCTATGGTGCCGGGACCTCTTTTTAACATAGAAGTCTTCGTGAGGCTATAACGCCTGACCTGTGCCACTTGAGGCTATAAATCTTGAGGCTATAGTGCCGGGACCTGTTTTTAACATTACGGTCTACGTGAGGCTATATCGCCCCCTATTACTTCTGGCTACTCTAACTGTGGTATCAGAAAATCTATTTTATCATCGATAATAAATTTATCGAAACAGACGCAAGCATCGAAGATCTTAAATGAGAAAACTGTGGTGATTCACCTTCAATGTAGCTCACGATTGTACCAAATTTAGTTCCATCATGTAAATAAGCATTTTCTCGACTTATAAAAATGTTTCTTTCAGTTGAATAGGCAGTTATAAAATCGAGTTCAGCATCATCGATGATTAGTCTACAATAACGTCATTTGTGATCGTATGATCCTTCTTGCATAAATTTACCAATTATTTTTTTGCCCAGATCTTTTGCGAGTTTATTCTCAAAATCAGTTATATCAGGATTTTCATCATCAGAATATTTCTTCTGTTGTGGTAACCACACTTGTTTCTGCGGACAATATGATATAATTGCTTCACTGAGTGTCGATGACACCAAAATTCCCTTATCAAGCATGTATCTAACTAAAACTTCTGGAGCCCAACATTTTTCTGAAAAATGTCTCCCAAACCAAACATAAACAACCGGATGGAGATTCCATGCTAACTCAAATGACTCAATACATGCAAATCCAGTTAAATCAAAATCTGGTAAGGGTCCATTTATCACGACTCTGGTCATCGCGCGTGTTGGATGTCCAAATATTTTGAAATATTCAGAGCATTCTCCGTATCCAAGAAAACTTCCAGGATAACATGCAACCATATCAACCGATATAACATCTTTATAATCGTATTTAGTATTCCATAATCTGCCATGCCCGTATTCGATACAACTGCGTTGGATACCTTCAAGAAATTCTAATCGTGTTGGTTTCCATGAATTTTTCCTCTGAGTAGCATGTGCAGCGACTAACGGAACGGTAAATCAATTACCGACTAAGCTTTCGACAGTGATTTCATCACCGCCATCAGCTGCGATTTCATCGGTGTTGGTGTATTTCAGCGTAAGATTTTTCATTTCGTCGTGTAGAGATTCTGTACGATAAATATATCCATTAGGCCATACAAACTGATCATAGCGATTTTTATCGCAGCCAGGTCACTCCTACTGATATTTCTGATAAAATCAAACATATCGCCGCTATAGAATTTAACAGTTCTATCTCGTGGAAATACTGTTACGTCCGAAGTCCATGCATGTGCATTATGATCAATAATCTCTATCGAAGCTCCATTTTTCTTATATTTCAATTCGTATAAAATCTCTCCGGTTAATGTATTCACTCTTATCAGAAATCTTAATCTTTTCTCCAGTTCAACAACGTCGCTGATAGACGCTCCTGTATCTTTAACTGATTCTGCCTACTCATTAATTTTTTACGTCTTAGATCCGTTAAACCGTTTCCTCGTTTCGCGTTTGTGAAATGTTCTGTAACTCTCTCAGCAACACAATTTAAGTGACAAAAGTCACCACGAGAAATGTTTTTCATCGGTAGAAGTTTATCGACGTTAGGTTTATCATTCAGTGGATATATCGCATAAACAACTGCCGTTATATGATAAGCTCGTTCATAATAAGGTTTCTCAATTCCAGTCAGTATTCCTGGTTTTGAATTTTTATTTAACTTGACAATGTTTCCAGTGTGGCCCTGATGAGAAGCAACCCGAACAGGATCACGTTTGTCACGGATAATCCATGTGTCGACGTCGGTCGAGGCGGTATCTACCGTTATGATAAATTTTATTCTAAAACTATATTTTCGTGCAGTGTCGAGAGAATTAATAATTTTAACTGCTCGTTTATCAGTCATTGTAGCATCGACAACACCATCGGCGACACCAGCTGCAACGCCACCGGCATCGAGTACAGTTTTAAATGTTGACCACACATGAACTGCACCATCATCGCGAAATTCTCTCTTGGCTTTACTGATACGATTGATTGAAGTTTTATTAGTTAAATCAACCAAAGCTCGCCTTGGTAATTGAGGTGTTATTCTGTCGAGATTGAATCTGGCATTATAGGGCTGAATTGCGGATAATCTGGCAAATTCCTTCATATTATAATTAAGGCAAATATATATTTAAATTGAAGATTAATTGTATATATAATGATTTAAGCAAAGAATAAATGAAAGTGGGTCATGATAGGTTCTTCAATTCCTTGTAACCGGGCATACTTAAATAAATTATGTGGATGTCACATGCAAAGTGTTCGTAAAGTGAGTCTGGGACCAAAACCGTGCCTGAAGTGTGGTGTTGGGATCAGAGGAGAAACACAGCTGTGTATGCAGTGTGGTGGTAAAAAATACAGAGAGTTAAAACGATATTATGGTAAAAAAAAATAATTCCGATGGCGTCGAATCTCCCATAAAAAACGGCAAAGACTATGTTGCCAGATTTTCACCTCAACAATAAATAATAATTTAGACAAATAATATTATTATATAAATGGAGCAAAATGAATTTGTGAAACATCCCATTATTGAAAATTATGAGGCAGCTCGTGATGGTATCATTAGGAACTGTCGACGGGAAAAAAAACCCAGTCGTTGTTGTTGATAATGCTGGTTATCTCAGATTTACTGTTGGGAAAGAAAGATATTTATCTCATAAATTCGTCTACGATTGTTTTCATGGAATAATCCAAGACGAACTTGTGATCGATCACATCAACGGCAGTAAAGTTGATAATTCTTTATGTAACTTACAAGCTATTACACAGTCAAAATTTTGTACGAGGGAGTAATGGGAAATATAGTATATCTCCGAAAGTTAAATCTGTGAACGTGGAAACTGGCGAAGAAATATTATTTCAATCAATGAATGCAGCTGGAAAATATTTTGATATGTGCATGCCTTCAGTAAACGTGTTGCAAATAATATAACCAAATCGGCGTATTCACGAAAATTTAACCAAAAAAAAACATTTCACTATCTCCCTATTGTATTAGATGATGAAGGGAGATAACTGTCAAGGAACGTATTCTCCGCTAGAGTAATGAAGCAGTTGACCCGCTTGCAAATGCGTAATATTATATGACCACCGCAATTTTCTCCACTCCTTGCACACAAATCCAGGTAAGTTATTTTTAGCTCTTACAGGTAAGATAGGTAAGATAACTTTTACAGGAGTATAAAATGTACTTAAACCTCGTGAATGACATCTTGTGCAGAAAATGTACGTGCCATTATCAAATGCAGATATTTCATACAGTATATTTTATACAGTGTTTGGAAATTGAAATAAATTCACACTCTGCAGTTAACGCAATTATACAAGAATTGTGATTTATGATTTATTATTCAGCCTGTTTATCCAGCATAGGTTAACTTCAGTATGAGTCATGCGCAACGCTTGTGCCTGTGCAGTCCAGGTGTACAGAGCTACATGTACCTGAACTCCCCAGATGAGTCATTTTGCAGACATGTATGTGCGATTATTAAATGCAGATATTGTATAAGGTATATTTTATGAAATGTGTCTGGAAGTTGAAATAAATCCACTCTGCAGCATACACTAATTGTGATTTATATTCAGTATATTGGTCGCGTGTAGGTTGCCTGTTTATCCAGCATAGGTAACTTCATAATAATTTTTCAAACATATATTTGTAAGAATGAGTCCTTGGCGGAGTATTAGAGTGGCGAATTCTCATACTCGAGGTCTAGAATTCTAATCCCGTGACCGGCATGTTGTCGACGGCGGTCGGTATGGTACCAATTTTTGCTAATATAGTGGGGGGCACCGCCCCAAGGGATTTCATGTACACGCCTCACCACGTCGAACAATGTGGTGGGTGATGTTTTTCACTCACCCGGGGGTTTGGTTTGGGGAGTGTACATGAAACTGGTGCCTCCAAAATAAACAGTAGCGTGATGTAGCTCTCAATGTCACTGAAGGGTACCCACACAATGAAGGGTACCCCACACAATGACATTCAGAAAGAATATCGCCAGAAACAAAATCATGAAGGGTGCCCCATGCAAGCCAGAAGAAAGGCATCAATGATGGGACCCTTCAGAACAATTACTGGCAATAAATATATTTTTATTCCTATTCAGATATTGAGAAATATTATTATTTTATTTTAAATTTTATTTTTATTCCGATTCCGATTTATTTTCATATTATTATTATTCTGATTTTGATTCAGATTCGGATTTATTTCTGATTCTGATTCAGATTCGATTCGGAATTACTTTTATATTATTATTCTAAATTCAGATTTATTTGTATTCTGATTCAGAAATATTATTCTGATTTTGATTTATTTTTCATTGTTATTCTAATCTGATTCAGAGTCAGATTTATTTTTATTTTAAACAAATATTTATTATATAATGAATTCCGAAAATATTCATGCAATTATTTCTGAGATTAAACAATTAAGTGATGAGGATATAGAATAATCTGAACAATTGGACCCTGAAAAAATTAGAAATGATTTTGAAGCGCAACAGGAACGAAAATATGATGAGAGGTATACACTAGCGGCGAGTAGAGATTCATTAAGTTACTTCAACAGGCCGTGAAACAATCTCTACTTTTTGTAGATGATGAGGATATTCAAAAATTTGCTTCACTCCCAAACGCGATTGAGAAAGTTAGATCAGAGTTATCACGCGAATACGAATAAAGAAAGATTATGAGTTCACGTGTGCGACAGCTGAAAAAATTTATGGCAATGACGAAGTTATTGCCTGACCTTGCCACCGACGAAGTCACTGACGAAAGTCAAGAAGTATTTTGAAAGTGACTCAGATTCAAATTATAATATCATAATATTCATAATATTTATTCTGATTCAGATTCATATTATGATATTTATTTTTATAATGATAATAATATGTATACAGAATCAAATAATATTTATTTTTATTCTGATTTATTTTTTATTTTTTATCAAGAGAGATTTTTGTTATTTTGAGTACCATTTATCCCATAGATGAGGTGAGTTTAGTCTGATTTTTAGTAAAAAATAAAATTTATTATAATATTTACTCTAATTCTGTTTCTGTTTCAGAATTTATTCTGATTCTGATTCAGATTTGTTTTTTTATTCCAACAAAAAGCAGCTACGATGCCGCTCTTGGCGTTCTACGAACGCTACGAGCGTACATACAAACTTATTGCCAGAACTTCATTCCTCAAATCAAGCAAGTTTCCCGTTTGATTAGTAATTTTAAAATGTATCAGTGATAATAGCGGATTATGACATCGCAGAGAAACCGGATTAACAGGTACTGACACAAATAAAAATCCAGGAGGTACTTCGGGGGTAAATGAATATAAGATATATTCTTGCTGTGCTTGTATGGATTTTTCAGTATCTAGTTGATAGCTGCCGTCGATTGCATCACACACTAAACTGACTGCGATAGTTGATGTGATTGCGACAAGACCTGGTAATATATGCCGACCTCCGCGGTATGGATCATTGTCATGTCTGAGAATACTAGCCGGAGGGGGTATTTTTCTCCACGCGTCTACGATCTTTGGAAAGTATTCATCGATGATATATTTGACAGTTTTTTCAGTTCATCCGCGTTGATTCCTGGATATTTAAATGTTAGCAAATCTGCCTCTGTTATTGAATTACTGGCCAGGAATATTTCTTTAGCTGTTACAACAGCACCACCAATGGTTCTAAAAGCGGCGTCGCTTTTAATAACCACTTGTATAATTTTCTCATGATAATTTTCGAAATCCGATGTTAATTTGTTCAGATGTTCCACTTACTTGATGATTTCACCTCTCAGATAATCGTTAACGGAGAATATTCGTTAATATAACTGGTGAATGACTGGCGTACATTGTCACTCATTCGTTTGTGCTCAGTATTAATGATTTTCAAATGATCTTCGAGTTCTGATCCTGAAAACGAATATGTTCGATGATTCCATACAAGGGTACCATGTCTTCTTCTGTCTTCCCTCTCCTAGTGTTTGACGAGTTCAAATCCTAATTTGAATTTTGGTATTGATGTCCATATTTCGTAATCTGGAATTCTTTTTCAAGTACACATTATTGTCTGTGGTGAAATCAACTCGTTTAGGTTCTGGTGGTCCTTGATAAACTGGTGGAACTTCTGGCCAGCCTAATAAAGTTCTGATCAATGATTGATATATATCTGCGGCATATTCGGGTGTCCATATTTCTATCTCAGCTAATAGTGTTGGTTCATGAACCGTAATAGCGATTTTAGATTCTTCTCCTGTGATATATTTAATTCTGCGTTGGAGTTCATCATTGATCTATTCGATTTGATAACCGCCCTTAGGAATACCAACAACTTGCCAATCTGGAGTTCCATCGGGTTTACTTTTTATAAGAAAACATTAACGAATTATTTGCGAGCAACCCACCAAATGACTTTGATCGAACATTTAGCCAGCTGTAATATACTCGTAATTTTGCTAATGCTATTTCTTTTGCCGGAATTGCCGTTGGAAAGACAATGTCGAATTCAGGATTAGTTGAGTTCGTTGATATCATCATGGTTGTTGGTGGTGTTGTATTCGCGACTATTTGTTGGAGGAGTTCTTGTGGCGCAGTCATTTCATTATTTACTTGCTGATTAAAATTAAGGTGATTCTGTCTTTATCGGAGGCGGCGGCGTCTGCCGCAGGGTTTTGATTTCCAGTTGCCAAACCAGAGGTGTCGTGATAAACCCCTGATTTGTAAATCGGGAGCATTCTGCAAATTCCTGATCTGATATTATTCCATCATTGAGCCCTGATGATATCAGCGATGATAATTTGGCGTGTGCGTGTGTTGCCGCTGATAGCAACATTTGATATTCATGTAATTTATCAGCGGCACACGTAGATATCTTTTTTGCAATTATATTAAGAATACCAGCAACAACGGTTATAAACGCAACACCAGTTACCAGCGCTGGCAGCGTTGCTGGTGCTATAATGTATGTGGCTGATAATAATCCGATTACAGTTGCTGATGCAGCGACTACGGCAGATGCAGAATATACAATTATATCTATAACAACGACACCTCTACGATATTTTTTTATTTTTATTGTATACTCGTCTATGATATTTTTCAGTTGGGTCTATAACAAACATTTGCTTGTATCTGTATTTATTTACAAAATTTAGATCTGACGTTTGTGAAATCATATACTCTAAAGTATTAAGTAATCAACTGAGGTGTTTCAGCGACAAATTCCAGACGGTACCAGTAAGACGCTGTGTTTAATTTTTTATCAGATGGTTCCAGTATGAACGTTTCTTCGACTGCTTGATTTAACACAATAAACACGGTTCCAGAAAAGTTATCGGTTGAATGACACCATGGATATGTGGTAAATATTCTAAATTTTGCATGATAGCCTATACACACCAGTAACTTCCGCGGTATGTTTGTTTGTGTTATCTCTCTCTCTCTCTCTCTCTCTCTCTCTCTCTCTCTCTCTCTCTCTCTCTCCAATAGACAGTGTCTGTTCTTGTCAACCGTGTCTTATAATTTGCAGTCGAGGGTTAAATACCTATCAATCACCACTTGGCCTTACATATTCATCATTGGCAACTCCACTGTAGAGGGGCTGTTCGATATTAGTTATTGCCCTTTGAAAAGCCAAGGAATGTAACCCATCCATCATTGGGCCATGGAAAGAACATTAAAGAATGAATTACTTAATTGACACTTATGAGGGAACTGAGTTGCTGCATACATGATACAAAATATAGTGACTATACAAATCTATTTGATGCAGTTATGGAGGAGATAGCTCAGGGAAACATACACCAGTAGAGCTTATGAGATGGTATGTTGTCCGTAGTTCATTATCCGTACTACTCCTTCTGAAATACTTGAAGGATTACCATACATCTATAAACACATTCCTCCTATGGTTGAGCTGCTTCTAAATCAAACTTGTGTTTCTCGGACATCCAATATGGCTGCCATAGCAGCCATATTGAAACCCAATATTGAAACTGAATGTGTGTGTGTGTGTGTGTGTGTGTGTGTGTGTGTGTGTGTGTGTACCAAGATAGGGTTTTCGCTAAAAGACTTCTTTAAGTTGGCGCACCACAGTTTCATACTTTGTATAGGGTTCAATGTTTAAAGACAATTAATTTGCCAAGTTTTTCTCATTGAAAATTCTGACTGTTTAAAACACACTGTGTATATCTTAGGTACTGTTAAAGAACTTTGTATTCACATTATTTTGATATATTATTGAAGGGTCTAGTTTAGGTTATAAAGTATATAGCTTGACCTTACTTCAGATATCCACCTATCAACATACTGCTAGCTCCACTTGTTCATTTTCATTTCCGGAACTTTAGTGGAAATTGTAAATAGAAACTAGCCAATATTTGTTTTCTGCTTTCTCAGTATTTTTTAATTCATTCATTACACTCTCAGAAGATGGTGTGTGTGTGTGTGTGTGTGTGTGTGTGTGTGTGTGTGTGTATTTGTGTGACTTGGACTTTTAACGTAGCTTTAACACTTTTTCAGTCATATCGCTATCATGTCTGCAGTGGGTTAGTTTATAGTGACGTCTAGTACTGGGTCATCATACCGCAGACAGCTGAACAGGCCCCAGCCTGTCGAGCAATTAGTCTCCATGATGACAATGTTAATAGAAGAACAGTGATGGACCCTAAAAGCTACTGATGCGAATAAAACAATCGTGTCCCTCACTGCCAACTTTGACGCAAATTGTCCTGGAAGTCGAACCCGTATATATTGGACAAATGATTTGCAGTAAAATATGAATTATACAAAATACTAGAGTTACCCACCCTATAACTGTTGTTTTCCTATCATATGCAATCAACTAAATTAGAAGAAATTTTCACAGAAGCATCCTACTGACCCAGATTTCTTGGTCAACTCAGGGATTACACTAAATTTTTAAATCAGGAAGCCCACGAATTCCTGTGTCTTCATGTTTGGAAGTCACAGATCGAAGTATTGAATGTTCAATACTATTTAGTGTTAATATCTTCGCCTACCAATAAATAAGAAGATAATAATAAAATCATGTGAATGTGTAAACTGACTGACAGAACAAGAGTTTAAAATGAATACTCGTCAGCTAGACTGGCTCTTAGATTCTGAAAATTTACAGAGAATTGCAGTAGTTCGTTGTTTAAATTACATGTATGAACATTTAGTGAAACACGTCACCGTGAAGAACTCCGACAACAGGACTATCATGCTCACGCAGCTATATTTACACATGGAAATTTATTATCCTGCCTTGGGATTGCACTGTAACAATTTAACATCTATTAATGAATGACTAGTTTTTCTAATACCTTTTAATTTACTATTTGCCAGGAAATCACGTTTAATTATTAGATGCATATTCAGTGGGATATCCTACCATGCTCCTTTGGACAGACAGATACATTTTGGAAGTCACCAGGACGTCAGAAATCAGAAATTGAGACATCCCACATGAAACGTTAGATGTACATATAGAATAGAATCATAGAAGGAGTTTAGACAAGTGCAGTATTAGCCGGATTTTTCTGAAAAGATAGATTTTTCTGATGAATTGTAAAATGCAGAGAAATTGACAGACACGTGCTCAAAGTTTGCAAATAATTATTTACCTAAAATTTATTTAACACAGAAAACCTTTACATAACTTATGTTATATGGTCACTGCACAGAATTTGATCACAAAAATCATCCTGGTATGAAGACATTCCAAATTTGTACAAATGGCATCATCAAATATATCAGATACTTTCAAGAGAATCACAGTCCACCTTCAGAATTCAGAACAATTAGGGCAGAGATATAATCCGCCGAAAGCAAAGTAGACATTGCTTGATAGATAAGTTCCTAAAAGGCTAATAAATTATCTTCTTCCTTCCTTTCTTTGTCTACCTTGATCTCTATTGACAAATTAGTCACCTAAATCTGGTTGAATTATATTTTAGTCGTCTTGAATAATTGTGATTGTTGGAGGGTTGTTGTTGAGACTGACAATCAAACTTTGGTGCTCCCTGCTATTTTCAAACTCAATATATGACTGGCAAAGTATCGATGCCACGAGTCATACTATAGATTTAAAGAAAGTGACTCTTAATTATTTCTTCAGTTAAATGCAGGAGCTATCAAAGTTAAATATCGTTTTGTAGTAACTGCAAGTAGTGTTTCTAGACAGCAGACTCAGTACGTTGACTAATGAGAAGTGCATACAAACTGTCAGGTGGGTGCCGAATACTACAATATAGCTGAGAATATAAAATTCAGTGCAGACCCGTCTTGGCTTTTTTATTCAGTAGAATGCACCTCTCTGCAGGGTACAGATTTATCATTAAACTAAGATCCGCTCGTACACCTCTCATGCCCATCCGGAGAATTGAAATATGTATTCAAGAACGCCATGTTAATGGGCATGTGTCAAATTTGTGACCAGAGAAAAATTGTCTGATGCTAGTACTTCACGTATTGCAGTTTCCTGTTAAAAAATATTATATGTTAGTGCTAAAGGTATCCTCTCCTTATTTATTTTACAGTGCAATACTTCCTCCCTTCAAAACAGTGGTCTTTAAGGAACCACCTCCATTCAGAAAATTATTCTTTGAGTGATCGCTAAAGGATGCCACACTGTACTCCATCTTCTATAGGTTAAGGTAATTATCTATTACAGCTGGTTATGGGTAGTTCTTTTGTGTAAATGAAATTAATGCGATAGATGCGCTACAATGACTATGCAGGAACTGCGTATTCTTTTTCTTAGTTAATTCTTTAAACACCGAACGCATCTGTCATAGTGATGAATCTGATGAACAAGATTGTTGCATACCTGTGTCACCTAAGAGAAGATCACAAGGGCTCAAACACAGTCTGCTCTCCTATATCGTCCTCATTCGTCCACAACTGAGGAAATCACCCAGAGATTCTCTGCAGGCCAATACATTGGTCGACAACGTAGACGGGGTTCGTTTGTCCCTCTACTTTGAGACACATGGTATCTACCTCGACCTGCCGGATACATAGAAACGGCCTATTAAACCTCCCCCATCCTCTTGCAGAAATTAAACTGAATTTGGTGGTCTAGTTTTACTTTGTGTTTCTTTTTTCTCCGTGCCAGCGGTGGCAGTCTGTAATGCTGTCCTGGTACAACACTTGTTTTGTTTCTATATTATATATGGCGTGACATTGAGACGTAATATATGGTTGAGTGTACACGTACAATTGGACACAGTAAGGCTGAGTCATTTACAGAACGGCAGACATATGTGTACCAAATTCTTTATATCTGCCTCTATTTGTTTTTCTCCATTGTCTTAACAAGATTCCATTAAATACGTTTATAAAATATAAAAATAATTGTAAGAAAATGTGTAATGGCCTGAACAACTAATTAGATAAGGGACATATAAATACAAACATGCCTTTTCATGTTTAGTTCAAGTGGCTCTCGCTTAATCCTGCTCAGAAAGATTTTGGCAGAATAGAAAAGTTGAAAACGTTTCAAAGGTGTGAAAGTCAGAAAAAAATAAATGGCCGAAACAGTCTACTCAAGCTATATAATCTTACATTGTTTCTCCTCAATTGTGCTAGCAACTTTTTCATTGCCACCGTATACACTAGTAAATGTATCCCAGCTTTAATACAGCTCTTTGTTCATTGCTATACGTAACTTTATTTATGAAGCACATTGAGTATGTTTTCTTATTTTGAAAGCCTTGGTGAGCATAATATGGATACTATTTCATGAATTATATGAATTTAATTTACTCCTCTGTTCATATAACGTTTTTACACATTTCAATATATTCATAATCCATAACCACACCAAGTACCAATGTACTTTTGAGCTCTATTGGTCATAGATCACAAAAGCTTATATGATGACCTTTGGTCAAACGTCGAGTATCTGTTGGCACACGTTTATTATCGCTGCTCCTCTTAAATTATGGGATGATTGCCATCAAACGTACTTACATTCATCGCAAGGTACCCCTTGTATGTCAAGTATGTAAACCATGGTGGTCTTCCTGTAAACGCTATCGCTGCCTCTCCTACGTGGATGGTCTCGTGAATTTACTAGAAGACTTTTTGCTGAAATATACTTGGTCCTATTTATTTATTTGTCTAATTATGTTGGAAATTACCAGTATTACGTCCTAGGGGCTTAAACTACGTAACAAGAAAAGTTGTTGTTGTTGTTGTTGTTGTTGTAGGGTTTAACGTCATTTGTCAGCACACGATAGGCTATACATGGTGGCCAGTATTAATGGTGGATGAAGAACCTGGGAAAATCCCGAAAGAACCACTAACCGACGAAAAGCTACTGACAAGCTTTCTCACATAACCACATTAGCCGAAACCGAGACGCGAACCCACGCAGAGAGGTGAGATGGCAGTAATCCGTAACGGAGATCTCTTTAGACCACTCGGCCACTCGGGGCCACAACAAGAAAAGATAAAACTCAATACGAATTCAGTAATCTAAAATACGAACTTATTTCCCTAAAATATAAAATGTAAAATTGAACAAATTGAAATAATAAAAAATAACTTACTTTATGGTGTGAATTCCATACGTTACGCCATGGTGTACTGCGTAATACATGTACTATTATCATAGTACTTGAGCCAGTTGTAGAATAATATAATTAAAGATTGTAATGCTATTCTGGTACAACACTTGTTTTGTATCTAAATTTTATATGGCGTGACATTGCGATGTAATATATGGTTGAGCGTACACTTACAATTAGACACAGTAATGCTGAGTGAATGGACAATTACATTGTTTGAAGTATTGCTGGTCATTTACAGAACAGCAGAAATATGTGTACCAAATTCTTTATGTCTGCCTATATTTGTTTTTCGCCATTGTCTTAACAAGGTTCCATTAAATAAATTTATAAAATACAAAAATATTTGTAAGAAAATGTGTAATGACCTGAACATCTAATTAGATAAGGGACATATAAATACAAACATGCCTTTTCATGTTTAGTTCAAGTGGCTCTCGCTTAATCCTGCTCAGAAAGATTTTGGCAGAATAGAAAAGTTGAAAACGTTTCAAAGGTGTGAAAGTCAGAAAAAAATAATTGGCCGAAAAAAAATATATCCAAGCTATATAATCTTACATTGTTTCTCCTCAATTATGCTAACAACCTTTTCATTGCCACCGTATACACTAGTAAATGTGTCACAGCTTTAATACAGCTCTTTGTTCATTGCTATACGTAACTTTATTTATGAAGCACATTGAGTATGTTTTCTTATTTTGAAAGCCTTGGTGAGCATAATATGGATACTATTTCATGAATTATATGAATTTAATTTACTCCTCTGTTCATATAACGTTTTTACACATTTCAATATATTCATAATCCATAACCACACCAAGTACCAATGTACTTTTGAGCTCTATTGGTCATAGATCACAAAAGCTTATATGATGACCTTTGGTCAAACGTCGAGTATCTGTTGGCACACGTTTATTATCGCTGCTCCTCTTAAATTATGGGATGATTGCCATCAAACGTACTTACATTCATCGCAAGGTACCCCTTGTATGTCAAGTATGTAAACCATGGTGGTCTTCCTGTAAACGCTATCGCTGCTTCTCCTACGTGGATGGTCTCGTGATTTCACTAGAAGACTTTCTGATGAAATATACTTGGTCCTATTTATTTATTTGTCTAATTATGTTGGAAATTACCAGTATTACGTCTTAGGGGCTTAAACTACGTAACAAGAAAAGTTGTTGTTATTGTTGTCGTTGTAGGGTTTAACGTCATTTGTCAGCACACGATAGGCTATACATGGTGGCCAGTATTAATGGTGGATGAAGAACCTGGGAAAATCCCGAAAGAACCACCGACCGACGAGAAGCTACTGGCAAGCTTTCTCACGAACCCACGCAGAAAGAGTTGAGATGGCAGTGATCCACAACGGAGATCTCTTTAGACCGCTAAGCCACTCGGGGCCCCCACAAGAAAAGATAAAACTCAATACGAATTCAGTAATCTAAAATGCAAACTTATTTTCCTAAAATGTAAAATACAAAATTGAACAAATTGAAATAATAAAAAATAACTTTATGGTGTGAATTCCATACGTTACGCCATGGTGTACTGAGTAATACATGTACCCTTATCATAGTACTTGAGCGAGTCTTAGAATAATAGAATTAAAATTGTCATTAACAAAAATACTAAAAAACCTACATTACAAAAGCAACATATGTGATATAGAAATTCATAACAGAAATAAACAGAAAAAAATATCTCTCCAATTTCATTACGCTATTTTGAGATTTCTTTTCAATAATGTCCAAAAATAGAAATAAGTAACAAATACGATTAACGTTCTGAATCGTAATTTATCACAACTAAAACATTTAAAAAATAATCATTGTGCATGCATGTGGCGTACTAAGGGGGATGGTGGTGCGAGGGGGGTTATCCGCCCTGGGTGACAGCCAGAAGAAGGGGGTGTCATAGGGAGAGTTGAATACCAGTACAAGTTACACGTTTTCAAACCAAATGAAAAATTCGCCAAATAAACGTTGTTTTTTTTTTCCAGTTTGCTTGTAACAGCATAGTACTGCTTAAAAATCTACTTGCAAACATAATATATTTTTCTGTGTGTTTACATTTTAAAATTATTTGTGGGGATGCCAAAGAAAGGAACCGCGTCGGATGCCAAATACTTTAGGTACGCCAGTGGTACGTGCTCACTTTTTACCGTTAAATAACGTAAAACGGCATCAGAACATCACTACGTTAGGCTGTTAACGTTGGCAATGACTTTATTTACTATCTAGAATATTGGCAGTTTGTTATATTCTACCGTTTGCTATTGATGCCCTAATGCCTTACTTATTATTTCGTGGTTACATTTAGTTTACGCTTAAGTTAAGCACTCTAACAATAACTTACAGGACCAGTAACAGTAGTGTATTGCCCACCTCAGTGGATGTTGTCACTCTAACTTCATCTAAAAATATTGGTTGTAATGATGCCTCCCTCACATCGGTTGCTGTTATTATACCCAGCAACAGCAGTACCTCAATCACTTTTATGGACATGGCACTATGATTATCTGTTTATATATCAGTGGTTGTACTAATGCCTATTGTGTAACATTATTTAGTGTTGGGAAATCAAGCAGTTTAACACCAAGATACATCATTAATCAAATTAGCCTACTTATTCAACAGGTATACAATAACTGTTGTGTTGAGAGTGTGTCGCAGCTTAAGCATCTAAAATCAACTTGCCATTGCTCTTGTGATGTTTAAGACAGCGACGAATTACATGTTACTTTTTAATAGTCAAGCGGCCTATAACTTGGATATGTAAAGCACAGCACGACTGTTTTCGAGAACACACTACTGCATAGGTACTCATGTAGGAACTATTTGTTGAAATACGTGCGCTAAACTTTCAATGTATGTACATAATCATCAATATTTTACCTCTCATAAGATATTCTGCATGTATAGTGAATAGTATCATTGATATGGAACATTTTGATTCGTATTCATACAATTCACAACAGCTCTCCAGCTTCATAAATGAGTTATGTATGTGTCTCAAGATCACATAAGACATTGGCAGACATACTTTATGGAAGACGTTATTTCATGAGGTGCTGTCAACATTTCAGATAAAAGTTGATTTCACTGCAAGAATACCGATGCTAATCCATAAATCGTGTCTATATTGTAAGCAGTCAATGCCAAAATTCGATTGAGATATAAGTTAATATCTGTAATATACATTCCAACGTTTCGTGAAATTAAAT
>JAECUM010066794.1:0-24291 GCA_016617855.1 Megalonaias nervosa | reverse complement strand
TGCACTATGAGAAATCTTGTGCGCGGATTTTATGTAAACAAAGAATACAGTATTATTATTTTGTCAGTTACTGGTTGCCACATAAGGAAAGTTGCCGATTAGCATTGAATGAGACCGCCGGTAAGGTTATATATATTTACAAGTATATGCTATGCTGTATTGTATACCAACCATTATGTATTATAGACAAGCACCATGCATCCGGATATTTTTTTTTGTTATGATAACGCTCTATGAGCGTACATACAGATTTATATTTAGTTCTTCATTTCTTGTGTCCAAAATGCGATTGCTTTGGTCTGTAAGTTTGAAGTGTATTCTTGATAATAACGGATTATGAACTCGCAGGTACACGGGGTTAATTGGCTCTGATACAATCAGCCACCCGGGGGGATCTCGCGGGGAAAATGAGTATAATATGTATCCTTGCTGGACCTGGTTAGACTTAGAAAGATCTACCTGATAGCTACCTTCAATAATATCGCATACCAGATTGACTACAATTGTTGTTGTTATGTTTACAATGCCTGGCGATATATGACGTCCGGTACCAAAAGGGTTGTTATTATGTTTTAGTATAGCCGGTGGTGGGGCTATTTTTCTCCATGATTCAATTACTCCCGGATAATATTCTTCAATAAGATCGTCAAGTGATTTCTTCATTTTAGCGTTATTTAAATCTGGTATAATAAATGTTTGTAAATCTTTTTCTGTTATTTTATAATGATCAAGAAATAATTGTTTACGCTCTTGATTAGTGTAAATATATTCATTAAGATTAGTTGCAGTGTTTATGATACTTCGATTGGCTATGTATAAATCGAATAAGATACCATTTAAGTGTTTTATTGACTCGATTATTTGCTGCTTGACATTATGATCATAATGTTGTGATAATGAAATAAGTAAATCTCTTGAATCATTAAACGTTTTATCGTATTCAGGCTTAAGAGTACCTAAAAATTCTTTAAAAAATGTTTCATCAACAATCTGTCGATTCCCCGTCCTGGCTTCTACAACGAAATCAAATGCTGATCTAAATATCTTGTGGATCCTTTTACCGTCAAAATCGGTAAAGTAATATCTATTATCGTTTGGATCAAATTTAAATCTTATTAAATTCCATGGATGTTTTCCTCGATATTCTGGATCTTTAATGAATTTTTCTTCACTCGTTTTAAATTCATTTTAGTTGGTTCTGAAACTCCATTATAAACCGGTGCGACTTCAGGCCATCTTAACACAGATCTAATAGAACTTTGATAAATATCTACGATATAATCAGGAGAATTTATTTCAATCACCGCTGATAGTGTTGGTTCGTAAACAGTAATCGCTATTTTAGATTCTTTCCCTGTGATAGATTTAATTCTGCGTTGGAACTCATCATTAATCTGGTCTATTTGATAACTACCCGTTGTAATTCCAACAACTTGCCAATCAGGTGTTCCATCCGGTTTATTCTTATTCGCAAATACCAGTGAATTATTTGCTGGTTGTCCACCAAACGGTTTTGACCTGATATTTGGCCAACTATGATAAAGGCGCAGTTGTGCTAGCGCTATTTCCTTTGCTGGAATTGCAGTCGGAAAATTAACGCTAAATTCAGGATTGGTTGAACTTAATGATATCATAGTAGTTTTTGACGGCGTTGTATTAGCTACGATCTGCTGTAATAATTCTAATGATGACATTATTTAAAATACTCCGTATTTAATAGAGCGGAAATTCAACCCTCCACTTTATCATTAGAATCCACTTTGAATGCCTCATGATAAGTTTCCATTATCGTTGCGAACTCCTCATCGGATATTTTACCATCGCTGAGGTACGCCGAAAGATACGATGATAGTTTAGAATAAGATGATGTTGCTGTGTGCAATTTCATTATGTACTCGTTTAGTTTATCATTTGTACACGTAGATATTTTCTTAGCGATAATACTGAAAATACCTGCGCATGTTGTTGCCGTGGAAACTATAATTGTTACAACTGCAGGCGCTGTCATCGTTATTGTTGATAGTAATAATCCAGTTCCAGCAATAACAGCAGAAACCGAGTATACCATTATATCAATAACAACCATACGTCGACGATATTTTTTTACCTTTATCGTGTAATCGTCGATGATATTTTTTAGTTTGGTTTGACACTCACATACTTGAGCGTATCTGTGACGTTGAACGTCGATAAATGACTCTTGATTCATTATATTTATCTAGATAACTAATTGAGGAGTTTCACATACAAATTCCAAGCACCACCAGTATAGTGCTCTGGTTAAATTTTTATCAGATGCCTCCAGCAGAAATGTTTCTTCCGCATCTTTATTTATTATAACGGATACAACTCCAGAAAAAGTATCGATTGAATGACGCCATGGAAATGTAGTAAATATACTGAATTTCGCTATGCTAAATATAGACATCCTGTATACGCGGTGTGTTTGAGAGTATTATCTTGCAGTGTCCATACTCCTAATCCTGATGCTATTGTGTATACTACGTTGAAGATCTGCTTGTGAGGCATTCCAGCAAGTAACTTTGTTACTAGATTCGTTTTTTCAACGATATTAGGAATTCCACTAACAATATCGTTGATTTTCATGTTAATGTCGGTAAGTTTTATGTCAACGACTGGTGGATTTCCAAAAAAGTCATGAATAGATCTGTTTATATTTCTACGGAAATTCAGAAACGTTTGCACGTGATTGGTAAAATCAGTTCTAACAGCGGTAATTTCATCATTGACTGTCATTAATGATTTATTGCTATCATCGACGTATTTCTTCGTTGCAGCGTCAAAATCTGTTTCTGGTGTTCTGAGATTATTAATACCATTATTATTCATGTCGAAAAATGCACGCATTATACCACCGCGCACTGACACGTACTTGGAGTCTTGATCATCGACGTATTTTTTTGTTGCTGCGTCTGTATCAGAGGTTGGGTTCATAAGATATGTAATTTTTCTTCCTGACATAATAATGTCACCGGTAAATACATCACCAGTTTTCTTAACATATTCGTTAACCGACTTACCGGAATCCTGTATTTTACCTTGATCAGTAAAAGTAACGATATTATTAACAACCGCGTTGGGAATTCGTACAAGTACATCTGGTAGTTGTATGTTACTCGTTTTTAATCGTCCTTGTTTGTCCTGAAAAACGACGACTTCATTTTGATCCACACTTGTGATATTTAATAAATCATCGATTTCATTTCTGAGCTGATCAAGAGTTGCATATTTAGATAAATCGACCTTCTGAGCTCTTTGAGGATCTTCCATAAATATCTACCATTATATTTACTGATATCTGTTTAAGTGTGATGACGTAGTGTAGTGAACGCGTGCACGACTTTATGAGGTGGCGCTGCTGATTTTGATACAGCATCAAGCACAGCGAGGGTTTCACGACCGCATATTGGGGGATCAGTTATTTTTTGTGTTGGTAGCGTTGAATACCAGATTGGAATACTTTTATCGCTGGTAACGTACTCTAAAAATTCTTTTGGTGGTGCTAATCCATACGAATCGAAATAAATAATTCCACGTGGATCAATTGCATATCCGACCCAGTGCGTGCCTGGGCCAGAGTTTTTATCGAGATTAATGATACCGGTTTCAATATTGTTTGGTTTTTTTGGCAATTGATCGCGCATAAAAACGCCTCTGAAGTTTTTTATTTTTAGTTGCTTAGCAGCATTAAGTAAATCAAAATTGGACATGGGTGATATTAGTAAACTGTCCCGGGAAGTCTTAGACCCTTTCCGTACCACGAATACGGGGTTCCTGGTAGTCTTAGACCTTTTCCCTTTTTTTTGATTCCTTGTCCGGTTGCTTTCTTTAATGCCATTCCAGCAGCTGTTCCAACAGCACCTAACGCAGCTGCTTTTGCAACAGCTGGGGCTGCAGCGGCTATTAATGCTGGTATAGCTGCGAGAAGTGGAAATATACCACCCGTCTTAGCAATATCTTTGATGGCGCCCGCATAAAGATTAAGTTTTATACCTTTATTTGATTATTTTTTGCTTCATTGAAGTTTTTGAACTGACGCTCGGTCAACGATAATTTATTTGAACCACTCATCTGTTCTCGCTTTAGCGATATTTTTATTCCACAGTTATTTTTTGATGCTGATTGCAGCTTTTTGATCTGACCAGGAGTCAGACTCACACTAACGTGATGATATGACATTTATAATGTTATGAACGATCTAATTACATGTTTTCTACTGGAGCATCAATAACTCTCATTCGTCCACCAACACCTTCAAGTAACATCGATTTATCGCTGAGTATAACAGCGATTGCTCTATAATTAGGAATATCTACAACATTTCTATTAACACGAGCTCGAAAATGAATATCTACAACAGATTGTCTGGTTAAATCTAAATGTTCTAGTGAAAAGTAATAAATCGGATACAGCGTTGTAAAATCTAGCTGCGATATTTGTAAACCAGTATCAATGTTTTGATCACGTCCCATGAACGACATAAGACGATGATATGCACGTGCTACATGATTTTGATCGAAATTTAACAAAATATCCTCGGATGGTTCTTGGTGTCCATTTATCCTTAATGAAACCTCAGAAACACCAAGATTGTCAAATATCATAATACTAAGATTTTGACTGTTTATTCGTGCAGTATTTTGAAACGCAATAAATATATGTCTTGGTGCAGAAACACCTTGCTGAGAAGCTATTTGCCACGTAAATAAACCATTAATTGCACTATCAATAGCATCTGTGGTCATAGTCAACCATGACAAAGTTGATTTACCGCCTTGACTCATAAAAGATAACAACCGGTCTTCTTCAAATATTGACGGAGTCATCACTGGCATCCACAGGGAAAGTTTTGTTGGTACTACTATACCAGGATCAGTACCGGGGAGTCGCCAGATTGCATCATCGTCTGTGCCTTTTCGTACTAGTACAACTGTGTGTTTGGCTCCGAAAATGACTTTTCAAACATTTCTACATAATCCAAAGATATGTGACAGTGGAATTGCACATGAAAATACTCTTCTTCCACCACGCAACATTGCTCGACGTGATCTAAATCCTAAGTTAAATTCTTCATCTACATTAATAATCATACTTTGTACATCCGCATCGGCGTTTCTAGCAAAATTTCTTGGTCGTCTTATATCATATTGTTGGTACTCTGGAGAATTAGAAGTATCCTTTGCAAACATCATTGATGGACCAGCTGATCTTGAGTAATCGTCGCTGTATCTTGCAAGGCCTAGTATTGTCGTGGCAACGTCGACTTCTTTCTGAATTGATTCAATATTTTTCCGTCAATCATGTACGTAGCGCTATCAAATAACGCCATAATACCATTATTAACAAAGCCGACACTAACATCAGCTCCATATGCTACTGGTGGTGCTGCAGGATTAGCGTTATTTAAAATTTCATCTTCGACTTCAATAAATGCTTCAGCGGGTAGGAAATATCTGCTTGTATCCTGAACCTGTAGTTCGATTCTCCCACGCTGATCTGGCAGTCGTGCGTCGTAAGAATAATACTGATAATCGCGCACAGACTCATCTTTGAGAACTGGTGCGTCCATGTCAAACGCGGGGTCAGATATGCGCTTAAACATCTTTATTATTATCGTCTTCGTCTAACACGAAGACCACTTCGAGAAGTGAGACCACTTCCTGCTATCAGACTAGCGGTTATATTTTTTTCCTTTTCCGACATCGGGACATCAGCCAACTCCGCTAGTTTTTGATTAGCGGCTTGATTTATTATTTTACTTACACTTGCGGGCATCACTTCAGTCCTGGCCAATTTCACAGGTTGAGGTCGGGTCGCTTGTGGTTTGCGTATTAATCGTGATAGTCTATCTTTGATTGCTGAGAATGCTTTGCTAGCAATATTACCAACAGCGCTTATACCTTTTCACGAACAACATCAATAGCTTTCATTCCTAGTTGCTTTGCAATCGGTATTGCTTTTGGGGCTATTCTTCTAAACAGACCCTGAACAACATCACCTAGTCCATCTCCGTAGGTCGTTTTGTATACTGGTAATCGAGAGTTTATTACCCTAACCATGGTAGGTCCACGAGTATTGTGTATGATCATCTTATTATTAAGTGACTTTATCACTAATTACATACTTAGTCACTATGATAATCATCGGCGATTTCATTAATGAGGGACCGATATACATTAATATCCATGATACCGCCTGTAAATAATCGTTTACAAATATCAGCTGCTTCATTAATTATTTCTGGGGAATTAATACCAGCTCGTTTTCCTCCAATGAGGATTTCTAGTCGATTAACGTCAGCAAGAACGTTATTGGGACAGGTAATAAGACCACTCCCTAAACCACTTCCAGTTGCGCCAGGAGAGGTGTCTGACAGCCAATATTCTCCTTCTTCCTCAATTTTTGTTTGGATTGGTTGTTGCTGTGTTTGTGGTTTTGGAGATAGAATTGGTATTCGTGATTTTGGTGATCCTGGATAATCACGAAGTGATTGCTCAAGTGGTTTTGGTGGTGCTTTTTGTTGTTGATATTGTTGTTGATATTGTTGTTGTTGATATTGTTGTTGTTTTATTATTTGTTGTTGTTGTTCTGGTGGTAATTGTATAAAGGAAATATAACTATCTATTGCATTGATATATTGTATATATCTTGGATCACTATTTCTAGCCTGATCAACGTCATGGTGTATGCGAAATATCCATTTGTACCAATTATCACGACTTATAGGTTTATCAGCATATTCAGATTTTAAAAACTGTTTTCGATTATTGAAATTTTGCACAGCAATCATAGCTAAATCTCCTGAACTTTTAATATTTTTAATATAAGCAATAGCATTTTCGATAAATTTGTCACTTATGTTAATTCTTTCTTCTTGTTCTGGTAGACGTTCCTTTATATCACCTATTTCAGCACGAGCTTGGTCTGCACCTTCAGGTTGATCTTCATCCTCAGGTATTTCCGGGACTGGCATCGCAGCAGCTATTTCGGCTGGAAGTTCACGTAAAATTTCTTTTGTTTTCTTAGTTCTTCTTGCTATTTTTCCAGTTGCTTCAGCGGTCTCAGTGATAGGTTTAAATAATTTTTTTGTATCCTTCTCAAATTCAACTTGAGATTCCTGACGCGATTGTAGTTGTTGCTTAACAGAATCACGAACAGGTAGATATTTTTTAATTGCCTTTAGTCGCTCTCGAGCTAATTTAGCTGAGTGTGGTTCTCCAATACTCATTATTAATATAACAATGATGATTTAATTACAGCAGCAGGAAGGGTGAACGACAAAAATTGAGTGACCCGCGAGTAAACGAATCGCATAAAAATCTGAAAAAAAATACGTCAACAAAAAGTAACGGAAATGAGCTAACCCAAACGATTTATTATCCGTTTTTCAAACTATATGGTAATAATAAAAGTTAGGAGGTTCGGTTTATGTTATTGACCTTTTTTTTTCAGCCCCTGTAGGAACCTTTATTTTTTTATAAATAAAGTCTCTGCAAAGTTGTAGAGTTCACCCTTCCTGCTGCTATACAAAAGGGTTGAAATTCAATGAATAACAATTTAATAGCAATTCAATAATCAAAAGGTTCAAATTTCCAATTATACTCCATCAGCTGGACCCTTTAATAGCCTATTGCATCACTTGATTAGCAGTGTGAGATCAATTTCCACCTATCCTTGTATTCTACTCATCTGTGGTATTCTTCTCTCTCCAATTTCTCCCAATTCCTTCACCTCTTCATCCCCGACTTTCTCCAAATTCCTTCTCCTCCTCGACTTCTCCATACTCCTCTCATCCTCCTCCACTTTCTCCTCCAGACTCCTTTTCCTCCTCCTCCACCTTCTCTCCGCCGACTAGACTTCTGTCGACTTCGGCTGTTCGGCTAGTCTCAATTCCGTCTCCACCTCTTGGAGACTCTGGACTCAACTGAACCTGAAGTTCTCTGTCCCCTAAAAAGCTTCCTGTGAAAATACAAGGACGGTACAATATTATTCCTTAGCCCTCTCATCTCACACTGCACACAGCCTATCATCAGATAATGGCTATTAAATTTCTTCGGTAACGCATTTATTCACATCGAGATACCCATACGTTCTTATATGGTAAAACAAACGTCATAATACTGCACGGTATCAATTACTTCTTATACATACATCAATAAATTGCGTCACATCAGTACATATTCCTAATCCCGTTATACTAAACAATATCACAATAATCAGACGCATTTCTTTACCTTACAACTCATACAAAGTACACAAATATTCAAATATCCATGCTCTGATATACGCATACGTCCATAGTAATTAATCTTACATACTTCAACCATTTTCCAAACTCACAATTCAAGCATGCGTAAATTCTAACATAACGCATTCATAAATGCACTGGCTTACTACGAAGTAACCTAATAGCGAATTACAAAATTAATTATAACTACAAGCTAATAATCTACATAATTCTCTTCGTAATACTCAAGCCCATTTCTCAAATACGCATGTAAATGAAACACTAAACGACAGTCCTACTAAATACTGCTAAGCCTGACAAAGCCACACAAAGCCTGACAAAGCCACACAAAGCCTCACAAAGCCATGCAAAGTAAAATTAAAAAAGTGTATTTATATTGTTAATTATATTCATGAATAAATTAACCAAACCGAAAGACTAGTTTTCAACATAATTATGCCAAAATAAATACCGAAAACTGGGCAACAGAGTTCAAACTCGAACAGTGATAAAGTATTGATAAAGTCTTGACATAATCATATTTGAAATGTTTGTTATTATTTTATAAATTGTTCTTTAGACTGATTATGGACAGAAAATGCAATTTTCCAAATATATGTTATCATGAGTTATCAATTTTTATCTACTTTTGTCTACCTTCGACATAACATAACAAAGGTACACAAAGCCAGAAAAAGTAATATTAGGAAGGTGTATTTATGTTGCAATATCAGACTGATGAATACATCAACCAAACCGAAAGACCAGGGTTATACACGTACCCCATTAATAGACCTCGAATTGGTAGATTAATTAATTTGGATAATAACAAAGTCAGACAAAATCATATTTGAAATGTTTTGTATTTTTATGAGTTACTTCGATAAACTATGGAAATAAAACGCGTATCTTTAAGCATGTCTTACTGAGTCATCAGACGTATGTTAGCAAACTCAGCAAGTGCGTCGATGTTTGACAAAAGCATAATAAAGGCACACAAATCCTGACAAAATCGTAGCTAAAATGCTCATTTTTAAAAAATATATTTTCCGATAAATTATTGACAGAAATGGCTATTTTTCTCACAGGTACACAATGTTATAAAATGCAGACAAAATCATGCAAAGTCATCACATAAAGTATTATCATTCCTAACTTGAAAAGTAAACCCCTAAAATGTAACACCTGTACATCTTTGAATAACTAACAAATTAAAAGCATGCAACATGCCAAATGATGCCTCTTAATACTAGGGAACACGTAAATATTGGTATATCAATAAAAAAGTTACTCCGTGTTAGCTTCATCGGATATCTTTGACATCTCTCTAAATTATATTTCTTGTTTATATTTAACAAACATCTTATTTAAGTTTAAATTCCAAAATGCCTAGTGCTTCTGCTCGAAAAAGAAAAAACGAACTGGCCTTGTGCTGTCTGTGGACTTAATTGTGGTATTGGTTCCTTTATTCGTGATAAGTGCAAGTGTTGGATGCATGCAAAGTGTGATGGGTTGACATCTGATGATTTAAAAACTATTTCTGGAAAATACCCTTATGAGTGTCGTGTGTGCATTCGTACAGCCGACAGTGGAGAGTACAACTATGAAAGGTCGATGAACAGTCCAAATAAGGTTATTATTATTATTATTATTATTATTATTATTATTATTATTATTATCAAAAAGCGTTTGTCCGTATTGACATGACAGAGACTCACTTATCATAGATTAGTAAATGAAAATAGTAGTAAAATGCTTATTATACCAAAACCAATATATGCAAATGCAAATGTGAAAGATTGTGAAAACGCCAAAATAGCTTGAGAAATATAACTGCCTAGCCGAGGTAAGGCAAAGTTGTGTTTTATCACATATTTTATTTTGATTATTTATAAACGTTTTATAGACACATATTTCTGACAAGAATAACGGTGTATTAGCAGAATTTATGTATAGTATTTACGCTGTATCAATGATATTCCACGAGATGTATAAATATTTCATTAAAAGGAAAGATGCTTGCACAATGAGTGGTATATCATGGATACAGCGTACATACTATACATATATTTTATTTATATCACATATAAATACACGTATTTGCCTTTCGAATGGAGTTTAGACTGACTACGGGCAACGGTGTATTGACCGAGTCAATGAACTCACATCTCAACCGTGTGTGTCCACTACAAAATGTAATGTCCTTTTGTGCCTATTCACAATCACCTTTGCATATTGATAAGTTGATTGTTTACATTTTTGAGTTTCAATTTTTATTCACACTGATTAAATCAATATAAATCATACTTATGATTTATACATGAAAGATGGTTTTTATGAAGAAAGTAGGACACTACAAACACATAGATTCTTGAATAATGAACGCTCGTCAATGCATTGACGTGCAGGCGCATGGAAATTAGCGTAGAATAGAATCTAAGCGAAATGACTAGCCAACAATAGGTAATTAAAATATTTTAATATATTTAAAATTGATCTAACTCATTATTCTGCTTTAATTAACATTACTACCGACCATAAAATTCTCTCTCTCTCTCTCTCTCTCTCTCTCTCTCTCTCTCATGCTTTGGTCGGTTTGACTTAACATTTACCATCATTCACAAGCGAAAATCCTCTATTCTCGTCTTTTCATGGATTTTCGCCCTTATCTTGATACGATGGTCGAGATCGAGATCGAGATCGAGAGAGAGAGCGCTTGCTTTGGATAATTTCATATTTAATTAATAATAGATTTTTAGAACCATATAATAGGTTTAAGATAAAACATCAACAAAGTCTTAAATACATTACATATGTGTGTCCCGTAACCAAGACATTTACCTTACTGTGTCGACCGGCAATTGCAGTTTTGTATCATTGATTATATAAACACTTTAGATAGGTCCCAATGGAAGTGTACACATACGGTTATGAAGAACCATATCCTTGTAGCTTACTTGGTGCAATTTCAGTTTCAATGTTTTTTATCCAGTCCAATTTATTTTCTCTCTCGGGACCGTGATCGTCTTTTTAACTGAAATATTTTCTTTTCTTTTACTCAAGATATTTTTTTTTCTCCAAATAATAGCAAGAATATAATATTTTGTTTTGGTATCCTCCTTTACAAAAGTTTTCGCGGTTACCAGCTCTAATTATTATCGCGTTGTTTCTTTGATTAAAGGCAGTGTCGCCTCCAATAAGTTTCCTCTCCAAGACGTATCGGTCCTACTAAACACCGCAAAGACGCGCAAAGACATATATGACTATAGTGAATTACGTTAAATATTAAATCATGCATTTTCTCAAACATTTTCTTCTTATCATTATTTTTACCATGTTGTAACTTTCTAAAAATATTTAATTACGGTTAGTGTAAATTTTTACAAATATCTTCCCAAATGGAGGTTGAATTTTCTTATTTGTTAATTCTACTCTTTCTCCTTTTGTTTAACAGAGAAACATCCTCGTGTCAATTTATTAAAATATTTAATTACGTTAAGTGTTGGGAGAAAAAAAATGACAGGGTCACGATGGGCAAATACATGGCAATTACTTAACAACATTCGAAAATATGTAGTGTTGATACCAAATTTATATCAATAAATATAACAGAATTGGAAAATGTTTGCTTTGTCTATGATCATTATTTTTTTTATTATATATTTAACTCAGTACAAGCACAGAAACGTTTTTAAACTTACAATACTGGAAATTATTTACTGTTGATATAAAAATCATACGGCATATGGTAGTGAAGTGCAACGCGTCAACACCTGCTACAATCACAAGTGAGTGAGTAGGACCACGCTACCTTTAACTAAATTAACACATTCTGATTATGCCATTTTATGACATTGTCTGCCTGTGTGAAAAATAACGATTTCTGTCGATAGTTTATTATATACAGACATTTTAAAATAATAAACATTCCAGTTAAGACTTTGTCAGGCTCAGTATGCTTTTTTGAGATGCAGTGAATTTGGAATTTGTCTCCCAATTACAGTACCAGTCATTCATTATAGTGTGCATAGTAAATTTAATATTTTTCTTTTGTAGTTTATGCAGCAAAAACACTATGCAACAATAGCACACATTTTTATTATCCCGTTGTATGACTTTTTCAGGCTTTGTGTGCTTTTCTTATGAAACATCAAAAGGTTTGTTGAGTTTGTCAACCTATGTTTCATTAATCAGTCAAATGAACAGTTTATAAAATAACAAATATTTCAAATATAGTTTTTTTCAGATTTTATCAGTACTTTATCATTATTTATAATTATGTTGAAACCAGTCCTTCCATTTGGTTATTTATAATTTATAATATATATTTGTCTAGTATGACTTTGCACGACTCTGTCAGGCTTTGTGAGGCATTGTGTGGCTTTGTCGGGCTTTGTATAACTTTGTCAGGTTTTGTATAATTAGGACATATTGGAATATTTCATTTTCTTTTGATACTCAATCAAATGAACAATTTATCAAATAACAAACATTTTACATACGATTTTGTCATTATTTGAATTCGAACTTTGCTGCCAAATTTTATTCGGGTATTTAATTCAGCATAATTATGTTGAAAACTAATCCTTCAGTTTGGTTAATTTATTCGTCAATATAATTTACAATATAAATACACTTGTCTAATATGACTTGTATGACTGTCAGGCTTTGTGAGGCTTTATGTGGATTTGTCAGGCTTTGTATTACTTTGCCTGGCTTTGTGTGATTACAATATATTGAAAAATTGCATTTTCTTTCAACAAGTTAAATTAACAATTTATAAAGTAATAAACAGTTTACATATGATTTTGTCAGATTTTGTTATTACTTTGTCATTATTCGATTTCGAACTTTGTCACTCAATTTTTGGTCATTTAATTCTACATAAATATGTTGAAAACTAGTCTTTCGGCTTGGTTAATATAGTCATAAATATAATTAATAATATAAATACACTTTTCTAATTTGACTTTGCGTTGCTTTGCAGGGCTTTATGTGGCTTTGTGAGGCTTTGTGTGGCTTTGTCAGGCTTTGTCGGACTTTGTCAGGCTTAGCAGTTTTTAGTAGGACCCTACTAAATGATGCTAGTAATTAAGTATACATACTACAAATAATTACAATTATGATGCCGTAATATTCTGCAAAAATCAACTAAATAACTTACTGATCTTTTCGAAGCTTTTCCTTTCCTTAAAATCTACCTCTAAGTTTTGCAGCCAAATTATGAGTGCCTCTCAGAGTAACCCTATTGCCCAGCAATCTTCCTAGGCGAAACAAAATTTTCGCTTACGAGTTGGTAGTTAACCTTTGCGTCGTATTGTGATCACACCCTCTATCTCAATTCCGATTGGATGTCGCTGTGAACTGAACCAATCAAACTTAGCGGACAATGTCCCTCCCGCTGTCTGTCAATGTGGGGGCGGATAAGAATACGCCCCATTCACCACGTGGACTTCCTTTTGATCTTTGGACTTATCTTTAACACATAGGTGTGATAACTGCAAGCCTTTGTTAAGTGATGCAGGCGGTTGCCAACGCCAACTTAAGTTTCCGGTCTCTGATGGGTCACGGTAATATTGCGTAAGAGTTTAACACTAGCCCGCGTCAATCTTTAGCTGGGGCTTAGCAAGCATGACACCTACATAATGCTTTCTGTAGTTCAAACAGCACACAACAAAGAAAAACATGTTGTCTTCCACCTGAAATATGTTTTTAAATATAATAAATTTACTTTCTAGTTTTTTACTGTCTGGATCAACCAGAGCTATTAGTGATTCGTGCATTACAAAGGACACCTACTCATAACATTTTACTTGGGATGGTCTCAAACAGAAACTTGTGTTGGCAAACCAAAGTTAAGAGGAGATGGGCATTCAGGTGCCATATAACGCCTGAAATTGATGAAATGGAATACTTGAAATAATAAATTCATTCAAGATCGAATAAATTTAAAACTACATGCCAAAGTTGGTAAAATTCCAACAATCCTTGGTAAAGTAATGCTGCAGAAACAATGTCTGGATGATGGACAATCAATGGCAATAAATCCTGTAAATGAAACTGGCTTGTTTGAAATCAAACCTATTTAAAGTCTTATCAATATAATGGCGCATTTTACAATGGACTAAAATCCAGTAATCCTTAGAAAAATTTTCTGTGGAAACCATGTGCAATCAAAAGCAACAATATTTCTAAATGATGTTTTGGAATCATTGAAATCAAACTCATTCAAGGCTTCATCAACATAAAAAATCCACATCCACTTGCCTAGCAAAAACATGCCACGCACACCAAAGTTAGCAGAAGAGGCAAGCAGGGCTATAACTCTTGTAATTAATACATGTACTGTGGAATGCTGTATATGGAATTTATTCAAGGCATCATAAATATAAAGCCATTAGTCAGATTTGGTATAAATCCAACAAACCTTGGTAAAGATCATCCTCGCTAGCCAAGGATCATCCATGCACTTCCATATCAACCTTTGTCATATTTATCTAGCTGGAATAAGTGCCCTAAAAAAGTACCTGCCCACTGCAAGTGAAATCAATTAACTAATGAGAGAATGTGTTATGTGACCTGTTATGAGGTGATTTCCACAGGGGGGTGTGTGTGTGATTTAGATTTTTAACGTAGCTTTAACAATTTTTCAGTCATATCACTACGATGTCTGCAGTGTGGCAGTTTATAGTGATGTCTAGCACTGGGGCATCATGCCGCAGATATGTAGCTCCTGACGCCAGGCCAACCAGTCCTAACACTAATTTCTTAATGCTGAGCGCCAAGCGAGGCAGCTGTTAGTACCATTTTTAAAAGTCTTTGGTATGACTCGGCCGGGGATCAGGGATTTCCACAGGTACTCATAATTAAAAATTGCATAAATGAAAAAATTGAAGAAACTTACATGCAACTTGTGTCAGTGTGTATGGAGGCAGCTGTGCTTATTCCCAGCATTCTCCTAATGTAAATGTAACAAGGGATCTGACTGATCAGTTTCAGCTGCATCTAATCAGAAAGCAGAGCTGTAGATACAGTTTCAACTAGCTAAATATGCCATAAGTTGATCTGGAATGAAGTGGATCAACGACCCTTGACTAGCAAAGATAGCTAGAGACATCATAGAGAAAGCAAAGTGAGAAGGACACGCAATTTGTGACTCCTCTAAAATGAAACTGAGGAATGATGGAAATGGAACTTATTCAAGATCTTGTCAATACATGTATAAAGATCCCTGACAAATCTAGCTGAAATCCAACACTCCTTAGTAAAGTTCAGCTGCAGCAATGAAAGTCAAGAGGATGGACAACCAGGGGCCAAACCTCTTGCAAATGATACTGATGAATACTGGAAATCAAACTCTTTTAAGGCTTCATCGGTATAAAGATGCATTTATTTATTCAATTTGGCTGAAATACAACATCCTTTGTGAAGTAATGCTGGAGAATGGGCAATCAGGGCTGTAGCTCTTGTAAATGATGTCATGAAAGCTTGAAATTGAAATCGTTTAAGATCTGACCAGGACAAATCTACATGCCATATCTGGTTGAAATCTAATAATCCTTTGTAAAGTTATGATATGGTGTAGAGTGATGATGACAGGCCATTACATGGCACATCCTTTGTAAATAAAGTTGTGGAATGTTGACAAGTGAATTCACTGAAGATATCATCAACATAAAGCCATTCACCAAATTTAGTTGAAATCCAACATATCTTGTAGACACTAAGTGGCAAAGATATGCAGTCATTGATCATAACTCCTGTAAATGGAGCCACAGAATACTAGAAATCAAATTCATTCATTGGCTGATCAGTATAAAGCTACATGCCAAATTGGTACAGATATACTGTTGAAATATCAGTCACAAGTACCAGCCATAATAAACCGTAACTCTTCTAAATAACAACAATGAAAGAAACAATAAAACTTTAATCAATATGAAGCCTTATACCAAATTTAGTTAAAATCCAACTGTTTCCAGTAAAATTATCTTGTAGAAGGCAAATTGGTCATAGATGGAAAGTCAGTGTGATTACTATAGGATGCTGCTGAATTTATTGAGTTTGGTCATACATGACACATCAGATAGATATAAATTATCTGAACAGCTTTGGATTTTACCAGTAAACAGTTTTCCATTAATATTTAACAGATTTGTCTGTTTCATCTTAACATTTTACAGGGAGACCATCTATTTTAAATTCACTACTTAATTACTTCAGAATGGCAGGGTGGAATAAGGTAAAATTAATACACATTTTATTTCGTTAACGTATAGGTTTATTTTCCACAATTTAAAACAATATAACAAGATTATTGCTCTTGTTGGTAGACAAGTGCATTGCAAGAAACTTGCTATGGGTGGGCATTCAATTCTTGAAGGTAATAGTCTATTTTTTTCCTTTTTTCCAAATTATAACAAACCAATATTTCTTAAAATAAAGATCTCTTTGTCTTTTACCAGCTTTTGCAAATCTCGGCTTGTAAGAGTTGGTGTCCCATATGGCCAGAATATTCAACAAGCAGCGTCAAATAAAATGGTTAAAGATTTATTCTCCATTTGTAAACTTAAAGTGAAACATTAGCTGAATTAATTGTAATACATAAATACACAGGAATAATATTAAATTATGATAAGAGTAAAACAAATCAACTTTAACAAACTTGCACTATTTTATTAAATTTTTTCCACCAAGCATGAAAAAAACAAACACTGATGCATGAAACAGCACATTTGCTAAATACAGGTATATTGTGAGATGATGCTCATAACACAAGATAAACAAAGAAACATCTGACAGTCTCTTTCCATCTTACATTACTGTTATTATTTTTATATCAGAAACAGAACAAAATAAAGTGAATTTAAGAGCAAATGGCATTGTTCATATCTGCAATTGCAATTTTCTTGTATATTCTTATTTAGCATCCAAATGATAAATTTTCAAATAAATTGATGTTCAACTTTTAGTTCAATTAATGATAAAAGGAATAAGGTAAGTTTGTACTACGCTGTATAAAAAATGCATTTAGCTAAAAAAATAATGTGAAAAAGCAATTCCAGTCTTTTTTGGAAACATACAAAGTCATTCTTTTGTCTTTAATTCATATTGTTCCTGCCTATTTCATAAATAGGCAACATTGTAAATGGTATGTATTTCTGATTTACTTGATTAAATTTTCTTTTTCATTCAAGCTTTCTTCCCTGTTAACTATGCTAATCACCAACTGAAAGACTGCAGCAAATCATGAATCTTATTATCACTAACAAACATGAAAGTCAAAAGCACAAACTGTAAACTTTGTTATGCTCAATTTAAATTATCTCATCAGGCTTAAGGTGAAAAATGTTGTTTTATTAAGCTGCGTTTTAACAAATTGAAGCCAACAAATTAATTAAATGCACCTATAATTTTCTCTTCTTTTTTACAAATCAATTGACAATTTCTTGGTTATTGCATTCTATTTACACAGTAACCTTTCAGTGAAAATGTTTTGTTGCCTATAAAATTGTTGCTAGATATGCTGTTTTATTTTTTAAAAAGTTGTTTCACAAAGTTTTTGATATTCTATTGCACAAATGTGCGAACAGGCCAAAATATGGTGCATAATTTTCTTACAAGCAATGTATTCAATCAAAATTATCAATGATATAAATGGTATTACACATTCCATGTATCTTTAACAGCATGGTAACAACAGAGTAACAGAAGGAAAGGATTATGAAATATTATTCTTAGAAGATAAAATTTTCATGAAAATCAAGTTAATCCTGTTTTTGTTCAGGCACTTTTTTCCAATGGATTATAAAACTACAAAACAAAAGAATATACAGGACAGAAAATGAAAATAACATGGAAAGACTGAAAGGAGAGTTTGTACTCAGGGAAAGTGATAATGTTTATTGTATCTGTGATATACTATATTCTCTTTCTCATAACACAAGGTGCCCAAAAAACCCCAAGAATTATAATAATTAGGGTGGCAATGACAAAATAATGAATAATGTTATGAAAGCAGCATGCCATTATAGTTTAAACACAGAGGAATGGTAAGCAAATTGCAGATATCGATATATTCCCAGATCTCCACAATTTCCTTCTCATGATGGAGATGAAATGAATCTATAGACAAAAAACGGGCATAGCTCTTCTGAAAATACAATGAATACAATGTGTGGTCCACATGCATATATTCTTCTGATAACCATATGATATATATATATATATATATATATATATATATATATATATATATATATATATATGAAGTTCCACAATAATCCACAAAAAATGCTGAGTAGCTGCAGTGACATAATTCTGTCATTTATTAAATCCAGCTGCAAGTCAAGAAAGGGTAATAACTCAGAAAAAATCCTAGGAGCACAAAGATTGGTCATTATAGATGATGTGGCAGAGTGGCCTAAAGCACTCATTTTTACTTATCACTGCCATCTCATCTCTGTCCACATGAATTGTGGAGTCTTGGGCTAGGCCAGTGTGGATATTTGAGAAAGCTGCCAACAGCTTCCCTTGGGTTGGTGGTTCTTAATTTGGATCTTCCTCTACCAGTTATACTGGCCACCATATAAAGCCTATCTTGCACTGAGAATGGAGTTAAACCCCAAAATAACAACAAGAACAATATAGATGACCAAAATACATACATGTATCAAGATTTACAGCTATTGTATCAATAAAAACTGCAAGACATGTTCAGTTCACAAGATTCAGTCCTACACTGCATTTAGCTGTTGGAATTTGTCAATATGCACATCTTCAGATGATGATCATAACATATACAAAGTTTTATGGTCATCCACTGCAAATTGTGAGACTAGTTGTATAAATGTCATACTGCATTCAGCTGCAAGTAAAAAAAGAGCTATAACTCCTTAAACAAGAGATTCTCAATGGGACTGAAGCTCTATTCTCCCAAATGAATTTCCAGGACTTTCAAGACAGGATCATTTATCCTATTTTTAAACTGCAGTGTTGAAACCATCTCAGACACAATTTTCATATTAGCCACTGTGGCAGCCATACTGAATATAAGATTGACACCATTTTCATTTGGAAAAACAAAACACCATTAGAAGACTTTTGTTTAAAACCCCATAATTAGAGACAAGAGTTTCAATAGTTCATTATCACCATATCTTAAGTCAGATCTGCAGCATTTCCATTCAGAACCAATAAGCTGTCATAATTATGCTTCTGCTGAAAACCCTATATTGATATATGACTTTCCATTAGATGCAGTAGCAATAACAAGATTTACAAGAGAGCTGCCATGGTGGCCACAATGGATGTAAGATTAGCACCATTTGCATTTACAAGCAATTAAATATCATAAGAAGTCTTCTGGTGAAAACCCATTGATGATCTGACTTTTCATCTAGGAGTTGCAATATAAGATTTTAAAGCTGACAGCTGATGGCCATATCAGATATCAGCTTGGCACAATATTTTATTCAGGAGAAACCAGACACCATAAGAAGCCTTTTAGTGAAAGCCCCATGTTATGATGAACATCAATTCAGGTGGAGTAGCAATAACAACAATTTCAAACTGGCTGATGTCTGGGAAGCACCATTTTCAATTAAGACCAACTATATATCATAAGAAGTCTTTTGGTGAAAACCCCATGCTGATATGACTTTCTGTACAGGAAGAGTAGCAATAACAAGATTTTTAAGATGGCAGCTTTGGTGGCCATACTCGATGTCTGAGCAGCAGCATTTTCATTTAGGAACAAGTAGACCTTGGAAAGAACCTGTGTGTAAAGGTTCCTCCAAGTAGTTCAGAAGAAGCAAACAAAACAAACTAGTGCTAACAGATGCAAAGACATCGGATTATGAACAATGGAAAACAGGCCAATGAGCTGTTCTGGTCTATTACAGTTGAGCTAACAAAATTTGATATGTGCATCTTCATGTGGTGATCATAATATTTATCAAGTTTCAAAACTATGGGACTAGTTGTGCTTACTGTTATGTATATTTAATCTGTACTGTTTGTTAGTTTGTTTCTTTTCTCCATCATTATGTGTTATTTTTTAATTGTAGTTTGGACTTTACCTTGTCCAAAATCAAGTTCAGTGTGTTCCAGACTAAAGACACTGAAGTTGTTTTTATTTTGGTAAACATCACTAATATTTTCATATTCATGGTCATCCACTGCAAATTGTGAGAGTTAAATATTAGGATCATTATCTCGGTCTGAGTCAAGGACATTATGTTTATCATGTTCTTTATTATAACTTTAGTAACATTTGTTCTAGAAATGAACTTATGTCCTGCATCAAGGCTCTTCTTGTGCGTCTTAGTTTTTTAATATAATCTTGTTTACTGGAAAAATTATTCATTCATGCTTTAAGATCTTGCAGAATTTCTTGTATTGTTGTGTTCAGTATTTGATTTGGTTGAAATCCTTTATTCACCGGAAATACAAAGTGCTCTAAAATAATATTCTAGGATTTAACATTAACTGGGAATTATTGTGAATTCAAACAAGTACATTTCTGATTCTATTTTTGCTTGTATTATTGTATTTTTTTGATTGTATTATTGTGATTTATCAATAGACTCTTGTAACATCACCTCACAGACCATAAAAGGCACATCAAAACCTTACAGTGTTGGATCTTATTTTGAACACCACTGAAATTTAACTAGAACTTTATTCATTATGACTGGATGATAGAACTTTTTGGACTATTTTGGAATTTAATTTGCATTACTGCAAGTTATTTTTAAATTTTCACTTTGTATTCTAGGGAAATAAATTATTTGTTGAATCTTATAAACTTGCTGACTTGTTGGTTTTTGCTCATTTCTGTTACTTAGGTTAAGACCAGAGAATCATAATATAACAAGACTGTGTCAGATGGAAGGATGGATAATAGGATACTGAAGTAAATTTCCTTTTGTTTTTGCTTTTCCAAATGGATTGATCAATTAGAAATAGAAGGATATAAAAGAGGGGAAAACTCAAGTTTCATGAAAAGACAGAAATAAGTGGTGGTGGGATTGGATTTTGGTAAGAGAAGTGATATTGTTTAAGCCGAGCTGTAAAAACTGGAATACTCTCTTGCTCTTTCATTTTTCAATACTGAATGCCAACCAGCTTCATCCCAAAACTCTAATTCTCACATCAATTAATTCACCAGCACTCAAATTAACTAAATAATTCATCATTCTATTTCTATACATGAAATAAACTGCACAATAAGTAGTATGTAGCATTTTGTCTACTGCAAACTTCAAATTTTTTATGTTGCTGCTCCCTATTTTTGTAAAAACAAACTATGAAAACTTTGGATATTGACAGCCATAATGGCATGCTTCTCATTACATGACTTTATACCTGAGAAACACAAGATGGGTAGATTTTAAAACTCTGTGCTTGAAATTGAGATTTGAGTTTCCACTCTCAGCCAATCAGAAACAACCTTTAAAAAAGCAATGTTATTAGTGACTGGCTGAAAGAAAATATCAAGCTCAAATTCAAGTTTAAGAGTTTTATGAATTGAGGCCTAATTACAAGATGTATGATATATGATGTTACTTATGTTGCACATTTTCATACATATAAACAAAAGTATGATTTATCTTTAAATCAGAATCCATTGAGGCTCATGATGCAACCTAGCTGGTCTCAAGATAAAGTCATCTGAAAACAAGTTTTGTTTGTCCACCCTTGACTCCATCAACTCTTTCATATGCGAGTTTTCTAACTTGTTTGGGTGTAGCAGCAGTGACACAGACTTGTCTATTCCCACTTTTATTCTCTGAAAGAGGTTAGACATGCACTGAATTAGATTTCTCACAACACATTACTTTCAATTCTGCTATTAATAGCATTGTTGTAATAGGTCATCTGATGAAACAGTCTGATTAGCCATGACTAAAAACAGCTTACCAGTTTTTATAAATTCATATTTAAAATTAAATATGGGTATCCTTGGACAAGACACAAGAACAAGTTTATTGTCTTGAGTACAGTTTTCTTGTGGTTCTTCTAGACTTAATGCTAAAAACCATGTTCAAGAACCATCAAGAACCTCATTCTTGGCTCGAGATCCCACATCACAACTGAAGAGGAAGTAGACAAGAATAAGATGGCAGAACATGCTGAGTATTGATCTGCAACAGTTTCTGTTCCAAGATCAACTCTAGTCATTAGGTTTAGCATAATCAAGAACAAACAAGACCATACACAGGTGTATTCTTGTTGTTTGGACAAATCCCAAAAACATGCTGCACAAAGATGGCCATATAACCTAAAAGTTTACTGTGAATTCACATTTTTGTCATGGGTTTTGTCATAGGGTACCAATTTTATTACATTATGATTACTACAGACCATGAATTTATATGCCCAAAGAACACTGATCCTTATGTAGAAACAAAAGTACCCTTCCCAGATCCACATATTTAAGTAACTACTAATATGTAATTTGTTGACAAACCACTTGAACTGACAACCATGAAAATAAATGAATTCACAGCATTTTACAGAAGAATCCAAAACAGCAATGTGACATCAAACATTAAAATTTATTAATCAAAAATGATGCATGTACTTCTTAATATATATTCTAAGTGATCAACCATGTATTATAAAGTAGAGATGAGATGGGAAAGCTACTGAGTGAAACATGCACTTTGCAGTATTTAAACTTTTGTTGGTATACAGTAAAACACAGTATGAATATGCATCAACAACAGTATTTCACCCAACAGCAGTACCAGTATTTTCTTCCATTCTACTGTTTTCTTTTTTTTAAAAAAAAATAATCTGACAACAGGAAGACTTACTACATCAAAAATATGTAACAACTAATCGATGGGTATTTGGGGGTAAGTACGATGGTGAAGTTTTATTAAATCAGGTCCTCAAATCTTTGAGGATGATAATAAGCTATTGTTGTGAAGTACATTTGTTTCTTAATTAGGGCCAAGGCTTCAAATATTGTTTTATAGGTATGATGTGCTGACACACCAAGACACAATATAGTTTAAAACATGTGAGGACCTGATGTAATGTGAATAAAGCAGTTCCCATTTAGTAAAGCCACTCCTTCTGCAGAGGGAAAGTGACCTTCTAAAAAGGGATGGCCCTTTTAGAGGGGAATCACACAGATGTGAGCAATGATTACATATAAAGTCTGGAAGGTACAACTAATTTTTAATGTTTAATATTTTCATCTGAAAATAAAGACATGTTATGGAATCATCGTGATAAAGCGTGTATCAATGTTATTTAAAATAATTACAAACAATCTTCAATCAAAGTGCAAAACTAATTTGTCAATAAAATTAGGGCACAAACATCTGGCTGTAACTTTCAATGTTCATCTATTTTATTTTCCCACTGCTGTATAATATGTAACTCAAGATGTTTAAATGAATCTCTCCAACACAGAATTTCTCAGCAGTGATCCCTTTTTTGTTAAGTCAAATTGTGCTCACTTCCCCTTCTAAATTAAATGTCAGATAACATTTTGCAACAACTTATTCCTTCAATGACAACTTGAAGTTATTACATGAAAAGCATAGTGTTTACAAATGAAGTGAGCTTGTTATGTGGTTGACTGGTTTGGCCTGGTAATCCTTTAAGTACATTTCATAATCCATGAGAAAGAAGTCACACTGGCTTTACATTATGGCAACCAAATGTCATGCTGACTTGAACCGAACAATAGTGTGCTTCTCAATAGTTTGCTTTTGTCATCATTTTCATGTTGGTGCTGATAGTCAGTAATTATCCCTGTGGTAAAGGCTAGATTCTAAGGAACAAACAGAAGTAAGGACAATTCAATTACTTACCTCTTTGTATGGAATAAAGTATGTTATAAGCATGTTAGAACAAATGTCGATGTTTTGAATTTAGAAATCAACAACTAGATTTCTATCTGTAAATATCATATATTTTCATATTTTGTTTGATTTTGTTGGAAAAAATATTTTCTCAATACTCTGTAAATAACAATATACGGCCAAGTAGTGAACAATAAAAATGCCAGCAAATGCTAACAA
>JAECUM010066793.1:0-13340 GCA_016617855.1 Megalonaias nervosa | reverse complement strand
AAAACAATCTTGCAAGGCACAGTGCAAGGGTGCAGAAGAAGAGGCAGACAGAAAAAGAGGTGGGAAGACAACATTAAGGAGTGGACAGGCATGGGATTTGGAGATTCCCAAAGGGCAGTAGAAAACAGAAGGATGGAGAGAATTGGTTGTAAAGTCAACTGTGGTGCCCCAACGACCTCTTGGGTTAAGGGATTGATGATGACGATGTATAATACTATCTTCTCTGGCTCTCCCTGATAGCAGAATTTTGTTAGTGAGGGATTACATATTTTCTCTGGGTCAGCCTGATAACAGAATTTTGTTCGGGTGGGATTATTCAAGTAATGGTGAGGGGAATAGGTAAAAGGTGGTGTTTAAAAAAAAATGAAGTTGCTGAATGCTTCATTAAAATTTTGATATTAAAAAAAGGTAATCAGAAAACCAAAGATATTTTTGTAAAAAATTCAAAATTTCAGAATGCCTTCTGAACCATGCTTCCATTATTTTCTTTCTGTTGTTTTCAACTTGGAAAAACTGTCGACACTGAAGCACTCTTTTAAAATACTTTGGATAACTGCCATTATGTTTGAGGAATCATTTACTTTTTAGGGTACTTTTGGCAGAACATATGCCATGTTAACATTCTAAACGTGTTTTACCATAATCAATAAAATGTCACTATTATTTTAGCCTAATTTTTAATAGCAGAAAATGCATTTTTCTTAGTGGCTTAATCTTATTTGTCTGTTTTCTTTTGCTTGCAGATCTACTGGTACAGACAAGGTGATTTGGAACCAAAATTCAGGAAAATGATCTACTTCAATTCCCTTGCAATTGTCTTACTGTGTATATGTGGAAACTTGTACTTTCATGAAGTTGGATTTGGAAATAAAAAATAGTGACAAGTTAATATTTTGTGGGAAATTGATTCCAGATTTGTTGTGCTCTGTGAATAGGAATAATGCATGAATGATTGAAAGAACTTTACAATTAGTTGTGTTCATGATGTTTATTTTGGCCAGCTTGATATTGTTGTATCCATGCTTTTTATTACATTGTTTTCATTGTGATTAAAATATACTTAACATGTTCTGCCCAACAATGTACTGGAATGTTAAGAGGACTTAAAGTTGAAGATGGATACAAGTGCCAAACATTACCATTAATAGTATCAAGTGATGTTTCTTATAACTAATGTTCACATATTTAACTTCATCTTTCCCACACTTGTTTGCACATCTCACTAAATCTACTGTATTTGACATTTTACCCTTTCCTACAATGCTGATCACTTTCTATTATGGAAGCATTTTAATTCGATCTTAAAGCCACTGCCTTAAAGTCACACTTACAGTCTTTTAACATTGCAAACAAACTTAAGCATAGAGCAGATAATGTTAAAACTGTAAAATTTTAATGACTCTTGATTTGAACCTTGGTCACCTCACGACCCAATGGTTAGGTGTTAACTAAATTATAAACGTGCATCATTGGATACTCTTAACATGCAGTAAAAGTTTCTGCAAGTTATCAGTATGATTGGTATCAGTTTTATCTTTCTTTGAAACTAACCTAAATTAAAGAAACTGAAAATGATAGCAAATCATATATAGAGAGAGATCCTTCCATGGTTTGTGATGGTTTCTTGTGCCTTTTGTTACATATACACCCCTCCCCAGATCTTGACCTTGTGGTTGCAACCCAAAATATGTTAAATAATTACATATCTTCATGCTACTACTCAGAATGTTATGGTAACTGAAATTTATAAAGGAAAAGAGGTTAAGGCATGGCCTTTTGTCCAGTGTCACTTAGCACAAGTTTTTTATTAGCACAACTACTAAACTGCTGGGAGAATTGTCACCAAACTTTCCAGATACCTCATCCCAAAGTCTAGTTGATCCAGACTGCATCTAGTGTCTCTTCGACATCCAGTATACCTGCCATAGTGTCCCTCTTGAAAATCTTGTTAGTGCTACTGCTTCTGAATAGTTGTTGTATAGACATGTGGTTTTCACTCAAAGACGTCATGATACTTAGTTGGTCCTAAATAATAATGGTGCCAATCTTACATCCAGTATGGCTGCTGTTTGGTTATTTTGAAAATCTTCTTGATGCAACACCATCATGGAGGCCATATTGACATGCAATGCTGGAGTGAAATGAGGATTTGAGACCAACATGCATGGCAATTTGTTTTGTCATGGAGCAGCAATGTTTGTACTAGACCGTTGGTGGGTGGGTTTATGTGCAAGGAGAGTAGGTTGTGGTCGTGGTAGCTTAGCAGCAGGTGGTCAGCTATTACCTTACGACAACTGTTACCAACACAAAAAGTAGAGACACGTAATGAATATGTGTCCGAGTTGCTGGGTGATAGCAGGTCATCTTGTGTCCTTTATATTGTAACCAGGTCCATGTTGGCTTTGCAACAGGCACATATGTCATTGCTGCCAAGTGCAGCAGGTTGTGCTGGTAGCATGCAGTTGATAGGTACCTCGCAAGGCTTGGGGTTGCTGGCCACATGTTTAGCCACCTCTTGGGTCTGTGATACTTTTAGGGTGGCAGGATGCTTACTCCATGTCAACCCTGATAGCTTTCAAAGGCTAGTCATAATGATACTGCTGTGCATTTCAACCTTGGTGGCACCTACAGATGTGACTTTTTATTCGCACCACACATGACACAGACCTTTGAAGAGGGCTCATGCATTGGCCAGGACCACCACAAGGCAGTCACCAGTTGTTTCAGTTTTTTCACTTGCAGTGCAGACAGTATTTGAATATTCTGGAAGATACCACAGAGGTGTTCAATAAATAATGGGTTTTAATAAGCGGTACCAGCAGTCCCTACCACCCAACTGCATTTGCATACTCTTGATTGGCCCATAAAGCAGTAGCAAGTCCCATGTGTTGCTGAACCTCCAGATATACTGGATGAAATGGGACTGGCTGTATGTGGTCACCCACAACACGGATGATCAAGCATGCTATGATATACTGTGTCAGATTAACGACACATCAATCCATGAAAAGATTGCACTGCTGTGCACAGTCAGCAGTGGGCAGCCTAGACAGACAAGGTTGATGCCATACAAGACCCAGGGCCAGGCAACCTTGATTATGACAAGAACATTAGAGTTCACGATGATGTGATGCTGGATGGGAACCACCGGTCTCTTTAGCCCCGAGAGACACAAAAGCACCAAAATGTTGTACCATTTGTATGCCCACACCCCAACGGTGACTGCAATAAATACAACGTAATTAATCCTCTTTTGTGGGACTGATATCCATGACCTGCTCAACATTCATGCTGTGTGGTGTGCCACTGATAAAGACTGGTTTAAGTTCTGGCAGTTTTCTTACCAAGGCAACCACAGCACCACAAAGCTTAGCTACCATGGACATAACCAGCACCCGCCCAGGAGTTTTGAGCTGGCCTGGACTGTGCATGGATATGTAATTAGAGGGTGTCTGTGGATGACAATCTTGCAAGCAAGTTTCTGCAACTTGCCACTTTTGTTGTTTACGAAAATTTTGAGCATGTGTAGCAGGATACATTGGCTAAAAGAGCATGTGTAGCGTGACAAGCTCATGTCCAACTTGCTTAAGCAGCTAGCGAAGAGAAGGTCTTCGAGCTTAAAACAAAATTGCACCCCTCGTCAAACCCTTTATGGCTGCCTAGAAGGCCTCTGAAGGAACCAGTGAGGAGGTCAAGGACGTGAAGTGAGCCGCCAAGAAGTGGGGAGAAGGAACAATTGTGATGCTGGCATGGGTACCAAATGGTATAGTCGCCTCCAGCTGGTTGCAGGAGCCTCCGCTCACATACATCTTGAGGGTTGCCAGAGTATCGTGGAACATGGAGCTGAGGTGGTTGTAGCCATAATCCACGAAAATGGAAAATAAATGCTGCTACATGAGTGCTACAAGAGTCTATCACCAAACAAGTTATTATTAAACTGGTGAGAATGGGTGTACATGGGTATGGATGATGATGGGCCCAGGGGGGTTGCAGTTTTTAAATGAGTCAACACCATATTTAAAAAGTCTGGGTTGCCAAGGGGATGCTACCAATCATTGGTGCCTTTGCTAGTGTGTGGCAAATGAACAGTATGGAGGCATCAGTGGAAAAAGAGACGGATCCTCACGTGGAGGTGCCAAAGGAGCCTGCTGAAACAAAGAAGAGCTAGTTGAGAGCCCTGGAGAACCAGAGGAGAGTAAGAAATTTATTGAACAACACAGTAGCGTGAGGATGGCGGCCAGTCCGTCCCAACACTATAAATCGTTATTGGTATCACCCATAACTGATTAAATGACCTGGCAGGATTGGGTAGAGGTTGTATTCAAAGAGACTTGGAATGACTTTTGGCATGAGGTGCAGGAAAAATGGGCTGCTGCAGAAGAGGCAAAGAAGAAAGCAAAGCAGTGTGAGCTGTCACAACACCTACTTGGGGCTGAAGCATTGGGGAGAGACTGGAAGTGGTAATGCTGTTTGGGGCCTGTCAAGCTAATCAATTGGGTTGGTGCCATTTCCCAGTGGCTGTTCCAGGCCAATGCAATGGACAGGCCCACATACCAGTTGTTAGTTAGAGAGATCTTTAAAATCATATAATTACTTATTTTGAATGGATAGTATTATTGACATGGGGTTATCACAAAAAGAATTGTCAGGTTGGTCTGAATGAAACTGGTGCTTATCTTACATCCAATATGGCCACCAGATGGTTTTATCACTTGGCAGTTATAAAGAAGAAACTATTTTATTTTGATTCCTGGAGATTCTTTTGGGCCTATAGAGCAATGGTTCCTTCAAGGGACTGTTGTTACATAGTTGACTCTCTTACCGGGGCTTATATGGGAGAGGTCAGAAACTATACTTCTTATGCAGATGGTTATGATTTTGGCAATCAGTGTACCAGGTTTGATGAATTTCCACCCAGCAGTTTATGATTAATAGTTATGGACAGATATACAAACAGATGGAAGCTGGTATCACAATATCCATACTAAAGATTGGGAATAATTTTAAAAAGTGTAGTTTGGAGACTTCCTATTGACTTTTGTCTCTGCTCTAAAGCATAGGTGGGACATGCAGATGACTTTTCAGGTGGCACTGTTGTTTGTATTGCTTCAGTATTGAGGTTTCATATTTAACACAGTTTCTCAAACTTGATGGGTATAGTCATTTGGAAGGTGCTACTTGACAAGTGCTAGATTAGGTGACAGTGAACTAACTTTATGCACCAGTGACTACATTAAAGTGCTTGCATTTTTTAAAGTTTTCCTAGCAACTTTTGTATGTCTAATTACAAAACTTGACAGGTATATTCCTCTTGGAAGATACAACTCACATGGGTTATGTTGATAAGAGAGACCTGTCAGGCTCCTGTGATTAAGCAGGTGTATTTAGGTTAGTTTCTTTGAGACTTTTGTGTTTAGTTACGAAATTTGATGGATGTATTCATTTTGGAAGGTACTAATCTTCATGGGTAATAAGTCGTCTCATTGACTTACTTTCCACACTCCAGGTTAACTCAATTTCTCTGACTCCGTTGCAAGTACAATTATGAAACCTGATGTGGAGTGTACTGCTTGTTACATGAAAATAGAGGTCACAGTAGTCTCCTTTTCTTGCTTAGTGACTTTGCAAGGTTTTTGGATTATGCCAAGACAAAGGAGGTGAAACATTATTCCATGGAATTCATTTCACTTTTATGATGTACATGTCCAATTAATGGTTGAGAGCAAGAACATATTTTCTGGATATTTCTACTTGTAATTTATCTTATTGACACAATCTCAATAATACAGAGATCCATGTAACAGAACTCTGACACTGATCATAGTTAATTTTTTGGTGACCTTCGAAATTCTTGGTCCATTTATTTTTTATAACTAACTACATACAGCACTGCTTTATATGTTAAGGAGAGTTGTCATTAATAATTGCATGTTCCAGATATATTTCATTTTAAGAAATGTGAAAGCCGTAATTTGATGGTTCCATTATAACTTCGATAGAACATTACATCGCATGTTGGTGCCCAATTAGATCTATAAGGACTTGGAGACCGATTGTAATCAGGTAAAAGGAATGATTGTAAAAAGGAATGTAAAAGAGATATTGTAAATTGATAAATATTCTGGCCAATAACTTAATTTATGATAAAATATTCAGGTTCGCACAGGTTATTGGACTCGGGACTTTTCTCCTGATTTTTCACTTTTCATATCAAACGCTGACATGCTTTCCAGTGTTGAAGAAATTGACCCATTTTTCTTCCAGGATGAGCTTAAACTAAATGATAAATACTTACCTTGAAAAAAATGCTGAATCGATACATTAAGAAAACAATATTCTGGGAATCTTTGATAAAGCCCATTCCTCTTTTTTTTTTTAAATTCCTCTTTACATTAAATTTATGTGACTGGCTTCCTAGGCTTTTCATTAGTAAAATAATTGTCATTAAAGTTGGCATCCATTTTCCCTGTAGTTAACCCAATGCCACCATTTATTTCACCATTTTATGTGAAGATGCTGGTGGTGGGAAAATTTTGTTTTTATTTAAAATCGTTTACAGTGTGTGAGAATCAAAGACATACATTTATACATTATAATGCAAATGAATCTGTAATTTTACAATGAGGAAATACATTTTAAATACACACACACACACACACACACACACACAAACTTGAACCTCCAGAAGGGATGCTTGATTACAGTTTAATGATTTAGTATGAGATGAAGTTTTATTTACTGAGGCCTATTCCAGTAAAACATACCAGTACAATGGACCCAGGGAATTCACTTTCATTATAATCACCCAAAAATGCAATTAAGAATTTTGTATCATTTTTATGTAAACTCTGTGGAATCAGAGTACCCCGACATATATTTTTACAGAACTGTCTTCAGTAGGTACCATGCATGTGTAAATGGAACAGCCCTTCATGCAGTTGTTCATGTCTTGAAAAATATTTAACAGAGCTAAAGAAAATGTTATATGTGTGAATTATTTGAAAAAAAATGTGCATCAAGATTGCAAGACTTGTTTGGGGTTTTTTTGTCCCTGATGAATATTAGTTATTGCATTGATACAATTATTTGCTTAAAGATATGCATGATATATTTTTTGAAAAGTAGAGAGTAATTTCCCTTGTGTTGAATGATTATTAGATTACATAAATATTGGCACCATTTACTACCATATACAAAATGAGAGTTGAAATTTCTTGACTCACTAGAGTGATTTCCTTTTAATGGGCTGGACATGGCAGAAAATTACTTGGTAAACAGAGTTTTAGTTCGTCTTTTAGATATTGTCTTTTACTAATGCAGTATTTTGTATAACACAGACTGAGAACTTGAAACATAGATGCTGGGAAATGAGAGACTTTTAACTTAATTGTGGGTTATTTTCTCATTTTTGATTTATTAGCAGTATCAGCAACAATATTAAAAACATTAAACCGGTTTTAATTTCCACCTAATCATGAACCAAACATATCATACATAGTACAAGTGTTGATTTAGAAAATAATTTTAATGAGCACATTTCGGCATTGTTTCAAAACATTACCAGTAATCTTTGTTTTCTTGTTTTTTAAGCTCACCTAAACATGTGAACTTATTGTATGGTCCTAGTGCTAGTGAAAACTACTCAAAAACCATCAAGGGACTGTCCATTTAATATGTACGCAAAAAGTCTGCCATTTTCACACCCACACATTGCACTGTGTATTTTTTCTAAACCCTCCTCCATGCATACTTATGCTTCTGCTTAGCACCCCACTTCATAATTTTATAGTTTTATCAGCACAATCAGTAATAATATCCTCAGCTTTCACTTTTGTCATGCACTCTGCATGTAGTGTCTGACACTGGCTTGGGATGCAGGATAAATTCCACATACTGAGCACATTTGTTTGTTTCAAAGTGTTGGTCTAGACAAATTGAAGAAGATTACATCAGCACTTTTGCAGATACGCACCACTTGAAAGCTGTATGTAATGAAGATAAATACAAAATCTGAAGAAATAAAATAAGCAAAATGATTAAACATGGAAAGAAAAACCACCACCAAAAAATTCTTGATAACAAAAAAGCTGTGGAAAATTTTTAAGGAATATGGTGCATGAAAGTACAAAAAAAAGGACATATATCATCCTTAATTAATGATGGAAACTATGTTTATGATCCATATGACGATGCAAATATTTTCAATGAATTCTTTGTAAACATTGCTTCAAAAATTACAAAATATAAAGCAGACTCTGATCATTCAGGACTAACAAGAGTTTGCTCCACAAAACTTCCAAATGATACTTCGTTTGAAATCCCAGAAACAAGTTCCAAGTTTGTACTGAATTACAAAAAAAAACTTGGATGTTTCTAAATCTACAGGGCTTGACATGATAGATCCAACACTTCTTAAGGCATCTGCATCTGCTATTGCTGAGAGTATTACCTTTCTGTGTAATCACAGCTTGAGAACAAGCTGTATCAAAAGAGGATGTAAACAACTATAGACCAATATCAATTCTTCCATCCCTTTCCAAATTTCCAAATTAGTAGAAAAGCCTGTACACAGTTCTTTTATGAACTATCTCGACAATCACGATTTACTTGATGAAAATCAATCTGGCTTTTGAAAAGATCATTCTTGTGAAACTGCACATATCTCTATGACTGACAGGTGGCCGAAAGCCTTAGATGAAGGTAAGTTAGTTGGTACTGTAATGATTAATTTTCAATAGGCATTCAACCTAGTAGATCACGGAATTATTCTTGGACAGTTCAAAATCTATCTTAAGTGGTTCACATCCTACTTGAGCAATAGGTCTCAACAGGTAACATTAAATGGACACCTATCTGAAGCTAAAATGATAAGTTGTGGAGTACCACAAGGTTCTGTCGTGGGGGTCCTTGTTATTTGTTCTATCAGCTAACATGCATGCTGATGAGACTACTTTTTGATGCTCAAAGCAACCAAGCCAAAGTTGATAAAAACCTTCAAACTTCTCTCAGCGGACTTCAAATATGGTGCAAGGAAAATGGTATGATCCTCAATACAGACAAAACAAAAGTTTTGTTGATAACTACATGGAACAAAAGTGCAAGATTGCAAACTGATAATGTTCAAACAGCAATGCTTACATTCAAAGTTTTACCAATACATGAAAGAATATTTTTGAGAAAGGCCAAAATAATGTACAAGGTATTTACAGAATCTATCTCCACTTACCTAACATCATTTGCCAGGAAGGAAAATCTACTGGTACTCTGAATCATTAAAAATCAAATTAAAGATCATTAAAAAGACAAAATTTTAAAATTACCCAGGCCCAAACAGGAGCTATTCATAAATAGCTTTCATTTTTCAGGTGCACTTGTTTGGAATAACATGCCACATGATATTAAATAATCTCCATGCATCTCTTCCTTCCACAATAGATGTATTAGAGGACTGAATGAAATGAAAAATAGTGTCCTTGTGAGAGTACATGTTACACCACCCACCTCATGTGCTTTATTTTCATTTCTGAAGCAAAGTAGTATTTATGTGAATAGTTGTTTATATACTGTGTATTTGCTTGTGTGTGTGTGAACATATTATGTATATAATAAAGGGCTGCAGGGTAATTTAGTTTCTCATTTGTAACTGAGTCACCCTCTGAAAATAAAGTCTTTATTATTATTATTATTATTATTATTATTATTATTGAAACCAGAAAAGTTTCAATGAGCATTCTGTCTGCTCGTTTAGATCGAGAGCTCTGTTTGGTTCAAAATTCCAATAAGTTTACAGTTTTAGGGACCCTCTAATCTGGTCAGAAATTATAAATTGATGAATGAAATTACTTTTATGTATTTTTTTTAATCATTGATGCTTTTCTTTTTTTAACTTGTTGATGCGATACAAACAAGTGCGTGAATACTATAGGCTGTTTGTTGTTGGTTAAGGCACACAGGTTTTACTCACAGTAGCTATAATATAGTTTGGATCATTATATGTGTACATACTACTTGGTCTTACTCCCCCACTGCAATAAAGACACATACACAAACTTCAAACCTCCCCTCCATGCATACATCTTAAATGGATGGGCCCCCAATCAGAATTTGACAAAATCTGGAAGCAAGCATCCTGGCATGAAACTTTAAAATTAGTTCAAATTATGCAATCAGTTATGGCCACCATTACTAAAAATAAAAAGTTGTAACGACTTCTCAAAAACTGTTCAAAAGACTTTCACCAAATTTGATAGAAAGCATTTTGGCAAGAAATTCAAATCTGTTCAATGATACTGACTTGAAATAGAAAAACTTTTAAACAAGTTCTTCTCAAAAACTGTTTATTATAACTTGATCAAATTTGACAGCATACTGACATGAAGGTCTTTCATTTTTGTTCAAATGATGCTGACCCACCATAAAAAATTACCACCATTAGTAAAACTAGAAAGCTTGAAATTTTTTCTCAAAAACTGCAATGCAGAATTGATCCAAATTTGACAGAACGCATCCTGCCATAGGTCGATCTTGGATTTTTACATATCATGCATATCCACCATCAAATATGGGAACCGTTACTAAAAATAGAAAAAAAAATTATACTTCTCAAAAACTGCTGAATAAAATGTGACAGAAAATATTTAGGTACAAAGTGCTTTCAAATTTGAACAAATGATGCTAATCCACCATCAAATATGGCTGCATTACTAAAAATAGACAAATATTTTAAAACTTGCTCAAGAAACTAGTCAACTGAAACTGACCCAATTCAACAGAAAGCATTTAGTAAAAAGGCTTTAAAATTGATACAAATGCCAATATGCCATCAAACACATCTGTGGTTGCATCTTGGTGAGCACATCATCCTACCGAACGCACTCAATTCTGCCAATTTATACTTCAGTTTTCAAATGAGTTTCATTTGCCATATTATATGTGTGTGTGTGTGTGACAAAACCAAGTTATTTTCCAATATTCTATAATGCTATATTAAACTCCATCGAAGAAGAATTCAACTGAACAATCTCTGACAGATAGCTACATAAGATCTTGTAAACAAAATGCCAAATGTAAATAAAGAACTTTAAAATGTAAACAAGACTCCAAATGTAAATAAAGAACTTTAAAATGTAAACAAGACTCCAAATGTAAATAAAGAACTTTAAAATGTAAACAAGATTCCAAATGTACATAAAGAACTTTAAAATGTAATGTAGTGGAGATAATGGATGTCAACTTGGCACCATTTTCATTTAGGCTGAACATGGCAACATGATTAGTTTTTTTGTGGAAGCTCCATGTTGATAAGACTTTCCAGTTTGATGGAGTAACGAAATTCAAGATTGATTACATGGTGGTAATATGCGATACTAAAATGGCATAATTTATATCTAGTACCAACTAGACAAGTCTTTTAGTGAACACACTTCATCAATTTGACCTGCAAACTTGGAAGAGACAAACCAGACATCATAAGAAGTCTTTCAGTGAAAGCCCCATGCTGATATGACCATTCTTTCAGAAGAAATAGTGGTAAAATTTTCACAATGGCCAGTGTGCCAGGCTTATTAAATATCTATGGCACAAATTAAGACCAGCCAGACATTGTAAGAAGTTGCTAAGTAAAAACCTCATGTTTTTAATATCTGCTACCCTCTTATTCAGAAAGCCACAACAGCAGCCATTTTGAAAAATATTTTCAAGATGACTGTCGCCATAATAGACATAGACTGACAACCATTTTCATTTAGGACCAACTATACATCACAGCAGTGACCATCCATTCATGAGGCATAGAGATAACAAGTCTTTAAAAATTGTCACTGTGGTGGCCATACTGGATGTCTGAGAGACACTACTTTCATTTATTGACAAATTAAACCATGAGTTGAATGTGTGTGTAAAGTTTCATTGCAACCCTCCAAGTAGTTTAGGATTAGTAGTGATAATAAACTTGTGTAAACAGACAGACAGATGACAGATTACAGACCATCCCATAAACTCTTCTGCTCTTCGACCAGCAGACCTAATAACAGAAACATGTAAGTATATTTTAGGAATCATGCATCCATTGATGCTGTTGTCTTAATATAATATTTCATGCAACATCTTAGGTAAACTTTGTGATATTTACAAGTTAATGGTTATTTTCAAAGATTTTATAAGATCATGACATTGCGTAACTTGCTAATTCAAAAAATAGTATGTACCTGTAAATACAAGAAAGTGGGCATTCTGATGTAATTCTAGCATCAAATTATCTTGGTAACTTTATGAGGTACAAAGATCTATGTCTCAAACATTCAAGAAGTTATGATGGTCAATAGTTCATTCTGACATTTTGTGAACCACCCTTAATTTTTGTATGTGTTATCCTGATCAATATTTAACATTTACAAACTCCAGTATTAAAGGCATGTAGTATTCTTTCTTGGCATCTGCTACCCTCTTATTCAAGTAAAACAGACACCCTTTGTTAGTATTAAAAACTAACTTTTCACTGAAATATTAAATAAATCCTATGGCAAGGAGTAGGTAAAAAATATCCAGGACATCAAAAGAACTGATGGTGTACCCAAAGTAATAAAAAGTACACAATCAAACATAAGCACATTCCAGCTGGTTTAAAGTCAAGTCAGGGCTTTCCATTTCAAAATACATGAGACATTATTCCCTCATGATAATGCTGTATATGGGAGTCAAAGTGTATACTACAGTAATGTAGTGCTGTAACAGGCAACATAATGTACAAAAATATCAGACAGGATACACTCATAAAATCATACAAAGTTCTAAATAGCATCTATGTGCATCTAGTCACATTTTAAAGTGCCTTTCCTAGAACTGATGTGTGTTTTCCTGGAACAATCCCCAACTGTTTTCAAATGTTGAAATTTCATGTACCAACTGAACACAATAATGTTTGAAAGAAAATTCCTTTCTTGAAGGTAATTTGTAAATAATTTATTCATTTGGTGAGTAAAATGGCATGTTACAATATATACTTGCAGAGAATTCAAATCCAACTGCAAACAAAATAGACCCTGATCTGCCATTGCATAATAATCCATTTGATACGGGTCTATGTTATTACTCCTAACAAACTGCATCAGCCCAGATCTGCTGGCACATAGTGTTATGGCAGATCTGGGTCTGTACAGTTTGAAGTAAGACTTAATACAACAGTATAGATGATAAGTCACAAAAACTGCTACAACCTGAAGCATTGGGAAATAATTTCATCTGTCATTCTTTGCCTTCTGTTTCAGGCACACATATTAATTTAGCAAACCAAGTATGGTAGTTAGATATTTATGGTGTCCATATAAAATACTCCATGTTTT
>JAECUM010066789.1:0-19540 GCA_016617855.1 Megalonaias nervosa | reverse complement strand
AAAAATTTCATGAATGCAACAAAGCATTTTATCTCATATTATAATATACGCGATTATTTCCAGATGTATTTATTAGTGTGTTTAAACAAAGGAGCAATGTATATTAAAGAAATTTTACAATTATATTCCACATAACTGAAATCGATGGATCGCCGCATTTGTCCATCTTTACTTCGAATGTGAACACATCGATAATTCCAATAATCCGTTGAAGTATACCATCGTTGAAACATAATCTCACATACACTTAGTCATTGTCGATGATTTCAGACCCCTTTCTCAGAGCTGTGGTTAGCATTTCGAGTAACAACTATTACTCCAGGCATGGAAAACTTTCGAAATGTACAATCGCAGCTTTTTGATTGGTCAGATCACTTTTGAGTAAGCGAAGTCGAGTCAAGTTTTATGACGCCGGGGTCATATATGTTTTTGTTTTTTCCAGTGTATCTCGGCTGTCAAACAAGATGTCGCGAGTTCGAAAACCAATTTTAAAAAGTACTTTCTTCTTACATTTTTCTGTTGTAACTTTATTTTAATCGCGCTCATCCCAGTTTTTAATTTTTTCCCCCTTGTTTTATTCCCGTCCTAGGACGGGCAATGAATCTAATACTACTACTACTAATAATAATGATAATAAATTTAAATAATCATATCTTTAACACTTTTCATCCAAGTTTCCCTGAATGTTTAGAATATGATTAAGATTTGAATCTATTAAGACAGGTTTATGTCCGTACCATGTCGTCTGATTACAGTGGTATACAAACATATACAAGTAGAACCACAAATAAAAGTCGACGGTTTCCTCAAAAATCTTTAAAGCTGCTGAAGTCTTTGTTGACCTCTATTGAGTCCCAAAGCGAGATACTAGAATATTAATTAGCTTTTATGTTAGTTATTGATGACCTTAGGATACCTGGCCTTGCTGCCTCCTGTCTCATGGAAAGCGGAAATTAACCATCAGCATAATGCGCAAACTCACTGTATATCTATTTAAAAAAGCATGTCATGTACATGAGATTATAATTACAAATTGATACCCATATGACTAACGGGGGAAAAAGCGATTATCTCTAGATCCCAGTTTGTATGTTTTTGACTGCATGACTATATAAATAGGATTTATATAGTATGATACCAATATAATCAAATAGAATGACACTAAACAGGTTAGAGATTTCTAATTGGTCACAAGCAGGATTCGAAGCCTAGCCGTTATTACTAGCACCCATCGTATAGGTCCCATGCACAAGCGGTCGAACTCTAATCAGCCATGCGCTCATCCTCCCCCATCCTCCACCCTCCCCGAATAAACATGGATGGAACACATATACTGGATTTAGTGTAAGATCTAAATATAAACATCAACGGAAGTAAGAAATGGCTCATATATAAGGCTTCAAGTAGTTGTATTAATCTTTGTCCTCATCGCTTGGTATTGTTAAATTTAATGGGAAAAATGAGTCCCTGTTTTTCCTTGAATTTTGTATAAACGGGGTCTTTGATGCCTCTCTTCCATCTTGATTTCAATCGTTGTATATACAACTCTCAATAATATGTATCACAAAATATTCAAGTACCTAAGAATACATCTTATTATCGGTACATGAAAACAAGAACTGGTTTTTGCTAAAATTCCAAATGGTCATGAACATCGATGTGGAGGTGGGGAGGGTATTGAGACAGTGTTGCATATAAGTACATATTCAACATGTCCTCACCATAACCACTTGACACCACCACAATGAAAAAAATATGAACGAATGCTACAACAAGCATAACACCTTTCCATTTTCCATGCATTTAGTGAGCATAACAATAATGGCAGCTTTCTGTTCCCACACCATCCTCCAGAAATCATTATTTGTCGATGGCAGAGGTCCCTGGGTCGCTATGTACTCCCTCTTACCGTTGAAACCCTGCAATATACATTTGTTGACGTCTCTTGTACTAACACAATGCTTTACAGAGTTACAACATTAAGTTATCGATTAAGTTACTAATACTAATATCAGAAACCAATTTTATAACAATTCTGAAAGACATTATGTGTAATATCGCGAGATGGTTTGATACACTTACCTGTTAACTATTTATGTTTATTTAGAAGAGTTTATCTTCCTTAAGAGGTTTTGTTTTTGTTATTCTTTATCGTTTCATTTTAGAAATTAACTTTCAGTCCGTACCCCATAGCCAGCATTGTGATGGCGTGCCTTCGAGACCCTGTACATATCATACTTGATACATATATATTTTTAATTGTCCAACCCGTCCTTCATAAAATGTTTCGTTTATTTTCTTCTTAATTAAAATTTGTCCGTCCGAGACAGCCTTCCACTGGATTGGGTCACTCTATTTTTTAATAGTTTAAGAAATGCTACTTAAAATAAATGCAATAAAAAGTTATTCATGTAGTTAGTAGGCACATTTTGACAGACTGAAAATCAGAAGTTTGTTGCAAGATTAAATAATTCTTCACCTGAATGTAGTTTGCATTTATATAGTCCGAACCTGACTCATCCTCGATTGGTAGCAATTTAACCCTTGAGTGGTCAACTAGAACAATAAAAAATTCATTAATAAAACAAGGCCATTATATATGCAAAAATGCAATAGAAATTATTACCAACTTACATTTGGAAAGTAGATAGTACGCCTTGGACGGTTAGACCAAAATGAAACAGAAAAAATAAACAAGAGAAAAATAAACAAGAATCAAAGAAAATGACGCGAAACGGAATTGAAATTTATATACACAATGGATTTTTTTTATTCTCATTAAATAAAAATGAACCAGAGCTCAAATTATCAATACATTGTTGATGCTAGACAGTTAAAAATTTAGATATTCAAACATATCTGAATCACATTTAATAGGGGTATCTCATGAGCGAAATATTCATTTTTATGGACATTATAGGTTCAGGAAAATAAAATAACGTTGATGTTACAATAAAGAAAAGCGTATTACCAAAAATTATGTTGATCTATATATATATATATATATATATATATATATATATATATATATATATATATATATATATATATATATATATATATGTATTGTTACGTATCGGCTCGTTCAAAGTAACACAAAGAAAGAGTGAAGACAACAAGCTTTGTAAATTTTAACAAAAATAATTTATTTCCCTAGAAAACACGGTGAAAAGGTAAATAGATGAAACAAGACTTACGATTTACGAAGAAGATCCAAAAAAATGTTCTAAATTTGTGAAAACACATAAGTCCTGTGAATAAACAGTTCTAATTTGATATAGTCTGAATCTCAGTTCCGTTCCAAGATGGCGGATGATGACGTCAGACGAAGGCTAACACAAAATGTCCAGAATTTTCACTGTAAAGCACAATTTGTATTGTTCTGTTCCGATTTAGAAATAATTTCATCAAATGTCTTTGTCCAAAGCCAGCAGGGTTGTTCTCCAGGGAAAATAATTATTTAGAAAGTAGACGAAATACAGCTACCAGCACTAGCAATACACATATTGTTCCTCATACGTATGCACAACTCTTTCCAGCACAGAAATACCTTTTCTATAAGGTATTAGAAACTCTGTAAGATGTTATGATGCGACTCAAGTGTGACTGACTACGACTGCGACTATGACTAAACATTTCTTACAGGTGACTGAGCATTTAAAACAAGCTGATGCGTCATTTCATGTACACATGCACGAAAGACACGTGTGATTTCGAAATCACATCTGGGTATTACAAAAGCGTAAACAAGTAATAACGTGGTCACAGCCAATCATTTACACAGCTTTTCCCGACTGTTTACTTGCAACGACAAACTATCATACAAAAATCGTGCTTACATGAGTCACATTTACGTTTTAAATAAATACGATGTTTCTAACAAACATCATCATAATAATAATTACATTTAATGATATAAAAATAAAATAAAAATGAAACAGAAAGAATTAGAAATTCAAATTTTAACACACATGTAATTTAATTACAGGTTCGTAACACTTTCCCCCATAGAGAGAAAAGAAAGATTTATGTAATAAAGCTTTCTTTTTTACCAGATGTAAATTATACATGAGGTAAAAAAACATTTACATAAGAAGAACTCTTGTGAATCTACACAAACATTTCCATACACGGGAAAGTGCGTCTGCAATTAAATTATCTTTTCCTTTAATGTGCCTGATGTCAAGATTGTACTCTTGCAAAAATAAACTCCATCTCAATAGTCTTTGATTTTTATTTTTCATTCTGCTGAGGAAAGTAAGGGGGTTGTGATCACTAAACACAACAACCGGAGAAGGAGCTGAGCTGATATAAACTTCAAAATGTGTAATGCTAGCATTAAAGCCAAGCATTCCTTCTCGATTGTTGAGTAGTTCCTTTTGGGGTTTAATTACTTAGAGAAATAACACACTGGGTGTTCTACACCATTTTTATCATTTTGAAGAAAAACTGCTCCAACCCCTACATCACTTGCATCCACAGATAGTTTGAATGGTTGACTGAAATCTGGAGCTGTTAAAACTGGTGCACTTTCAAGTATGGCCTTTAGTCTATCGAAAGCCTCCTGACATTTTTCAGTCCAAAGAAACTTGTATTTCTTTCTCAACAAGTTTGTCAGAGGTTCAACAATATCAGAAAAATTAGTACAAAATTTGCGATAGTCCCCGGCCATACCCCAAAATCGCATCAGCTGTTTTTTACTGACAGGCACAGGAAATTCAGAAATAGCCTTGACCTTAGCATATATAGGTTTAATTTGACCATGTCCCACAATATGTCCTAGAAAAGTAACACACACACGGCAGAACTCACTTTTAGATAGATTAATTGTCAAATTTGCATCCGTGAGTCTGTCGAAGAACTTCCGAATCGTGGCTAGATGTTCTTTCCAGGTGTTGTTGTAGATGATGACATCATCAATATAGGCATCACAATTGTCTAGACCAGAAGTAATCATATTCATAAGGCGTTGAAAAGTACTTGGAGAACCCTTCATCCCAAATGGCATTACTTTATACTGGTAGAGTCCATCCGGAGCCACAAATGCCGAAATTTCTTTTGCCCTTTCCGTTAACGGAATTTGCCAAAAACCCTTCAGAAGGTCGAATTTAGTGACGTATTTGGCATTTCCAATTTTGTCGATACAATCGTCGATTCTTGGCAATGGAAATGAGTCTGTTTTTCTCACACTGTTCACCTTCCTATAATCCGTACACATTCGGAAAGTTTTATCCGGTTTCGGAACAAGAATGCACGGTGAACTCCAATCACTCTTACTGGGCTCTATAAAATCATTTCCAGTAAATACTGAATCTCTTTTTTCATGTATTCCTGTTTAAAAGGATTCATCCTGTATGGGTGTTGTTTCATGGGTTTTGAATCAACTATTTCAACGTCGTGAAAAATTTTGTTTGTCCTCGTAGGCACTTCTGGAAACAAGTGCTCATATTCAGACAATAATTGTTTAAGTTCACTTTTTCCTTGATTTTGTAAATGAGAAAGTTTCTGGTCCAGATTTTCCATAACTTCCAAATTCCGAAGACTTGTTGTCCCAAGATTAGTAGAATCCAACTGAATTCCTTCATTCAAATCCTCAGTTGGTGGGACAGGTACAACTAAATTAATTGCATAATTTACTTGGCTATTTCTTTTAAAATAGTAGTACTCCATTAATTTACTTAGACTTGAGTACTAATATTATAATTTAACTCATTCATTTTCTTCTTTACTTTGTAAGGGCCATAAAACCTAACTTGAAAATTCTGCAGAATGAGCAAGAGAGAATGGACCTTATTACAGGACTCAAAAATTCTCTCTAATACACCTTGGTGAAACCATAGCTTCACTTTTGACTTGAACTGTTGAATGCCCAATTCATGCATAGCTTGCTGGAAAATTCCAGACATGAAATTTGACCCTTGATCCGATTGGACAAATTTGGGAAGGCCAAATTGAGTAAAGAACTTTATCAAAGCCTTTACTATATTTTTGGTTTTAATATTCCTCAAAGAAATTGCCTCTGGGAATCTTGTTGACGCACACATTATGGTCAACAAATATTGGTTGCCTGACTTGGTCTTTGGTAAGGGACCAACACAATCTACCATGATTCTACTGAATGGTTCGTCAAATGCAGGAATTGGTTGCAGATGAGCTTTAGGTATCTTTTGATTTGGTTTTCCTACAATTTGACAAGTATGACAAGATCTACAAAACTTGCAAACATCACTTTTGATTTTTGGCCAATAGAACTGAGTCAAGATCTTGTGATACGTTTTATTTATCCCTAAATGACCAGCCATAGGAGTTTCATGGGCCAAATTAAGTATTTCCTGTCTGTAAGGTTTCGGAACCACAATCTGATATTTTACTGACCATTCGTCACTAGCAGGCACCTCGGGAGGTCTCCATTTTCTCATAAGAACTCCATTTTTTTATGAAGTAACAGACAGGTACTTCAGTTGCTTCTTTTTCACTAACGGCCCGCTGAAACAAACAGGAGATCTCAGGATCCTTCTCCTGTTCGACGACAAGTGATTGTCGTTTATCACCCTGATCAGATAAAAGAGAATGAGTATTCAAAAGAAGATCACTATGATCAATACCTTTTGACTGATCCAAATTAGAAGTGAACGTGACCTCATCAAAAGCCTGACCAATACATGTGTCAGCTAAAGGAATACATTCCTTATGAAAATCATTCTCAAGAGCTTTTTTGCCATAGCTCTGGTAACTGCACAAGCTGGGAATAAATCAGGGATTTCTTTTTCAATAGGATGAACTTTCTGATCCAAAGAAGGCTTGTCAGTTACAAGTGGATTAACCACAACCTTGTCTCCAGCTAGGTCATTGCCTAGCAACAAATGAATGCCCTCAACGGGTAAAGTAGGCACTACCCCCACTGTCACAGGTCCTGAAACTAAGTCTGATGACAAATTAACAGAATAGAGAGGAACATTAACAAAGCCGCACTCTACTCCCTGAATGAGAACACTCATTGGAACAGGTCTTCTCAGAAGAAGGCAAAATACCTGAAACTAAAAGACTCTGAGAAGCTCTTGTATCCCTCAATTTTAATAGGGATAGGATTGGCCAAATCACCCAAGAGTGATATAGAACCCTTCGACATGAATGGTTCAAAATTCTCCAAGACACAATCAGACTGAGGTTTTTCAAACCCAACAAATGTATTGTTTTCAATACATGACCGTGACCTTGACCTCTTAGCAATAAGAGCATTTGGGATAGGTCTAATCTTGATTCTGATGCCTATATTTCAATTTGAAGCAATCAGAAATGACGTGTCCTTTTTCTTGGCAATAGGTACACGTAGGTAGAGACAAGGATTTTGAATCAAGTCTCTCAGAGGCTTGATTTTTAGAATCTGTGCCAGATTGAGTTTCACTGAGAGTCGTTTTTGACTGAAACACCTTAATATCAGTAGACTGCTGAGTGAAAGGTTTGCTTACAGCAGGAACTTTATGAGTTAAGGAATACTCATCAGCAGCAATAGCAGCTTTTCCAAGGTTTTGACCTTATGATCTTCAAGGTGATTTTTGATATCACTAGGAATACAGTTTTTAAACTCTTCGAGTAATATCAGTTGTTCGAGTCTTTCATAATCATGTTCAATCTTCTCAGACAAGCACCATCTCTTGAACAACTGTTCTTTTTCTCTAGCAAATTCAACATAAGTGTGTCTAGTTTCTTTTTTATAGTTTCTGAACCTTTGCCGACAAGTCTCAGGGACTAATACATAACCCTTCAAAATGCATTCCTTAACCATATCATAGTCAGATCTTTGCTGTACTGAAAGGGACATATAGATATCTTTGGCTTTGCCACAAAGTACACTCTGCAATAATTGAGTCCAATTCTCCCTTGGACATTTCGAATTCTTAACAATTGTTTCAAATTGAAGAAGAATTCTCTCCATTTTTAACACTGTGAAAGAAAGCCTGTTGTTTTCACTAAAATTTCAAATAAAATGGGATTTGAACTAGGGGAATTTAAATTTCAATTTTTAGCCAATTTCATATATCAGCCAATTTCATAGATCCATCCCGGACGAGCAACCCAATTTCTTTATGTTACGTATCGGCTCGTTCAAAGTAACACAAAGAAAGAGTGAAGACAACAAGCTTTGTAAATTTTAACAAAAATAATTTATTTCCCTAGAAAACACGGTAAAAAGGTAAATAGGCGAAACAAGACTTACGATTTACAAAGAAGATCCAAAAATATGTTCTAAATTTGTGAAAACACATAAGTCCTGTGAATAAACAGTTCTAATTTGATATAGTCTGAATCTCAGTTCCGTTCCAAGATGGCGGATGATGACGTCAGACGAAGGCTAACACAAAATGTCCAGAATTTTCACTGTAAAGCACAAATTTGTATTGTTCTGTTCCGATTCAGAAATAATTTCATCAAATGTCTTTGTCCAAAGCCAGCAGGGTTGTTCTCCAGGGAAAATAATTATTTAGAAAGTAGACGAAATACAGCTACCAGCACTAGCAATACACATATTGTTCCTCATACGTATGCACAACTCTTTCCAGCACAGAAATACCTTTTCTATAAGGTATTAGAAACTCTGTAAGATGTTATGATGTGACTCAAGTATGACTGACTACGACTACGACTATGACTAAACATTTCTTACAGGTAACTGAGCATTTAAAACAAGCTGATGCGTCATTTCATGTACCATGCACGAAAGACACGTGTGATTTCGAAATCACATCTGGGTATTACAAAAGCGTAAACAAGTAATAACGTGGTCACAGCCAATCATTTACACAGCTTTTCCCGACTGTTTACTTGCAACGACAAACTATCATACAAAAATCGTGCTTACATGAGTCACATTTACGTTTTAAATAAATACGATGTTTCTAACAAACATCATCATAATAATAATTACATTTAATGATATAAAAATAAAATAAAAATGAAATAGAAAGAATTAGAAATTCAAATTTTAACACACATGTAATTTAATTACAGGTTCGTAACAATATATATATATATATATATATATATATATATATATATATATATATATATATATATATATGTGTGTGTGTGTGTGTGTGTGTGTGTGTGTGTGTGTGTGTGTGTGATTATAAAAATATGCTTACAGGACAAAATATTGGTGTATCGATTCTTGGACCTGCAGGCCTGAATCTGTGCCGCTTCGGTTGGATGCTTAGGCTCTACCTCTTTAAGTTCCTTAAACAATATTATTGTTCTCAGACAATGAAATCCATTAAATATGTATTATATGCCTGTATGTATGGTAGATATGTAGGTAGGTAGGTAGGTAGGTAGGTATGTGTGTATATGTTTTTTGTATGTTATGTACTTAGGTAAATAGGTAAATTGGTAGGGTAGGTGACGAGGCGCAGTTGCTAAATTACACCAAAATGGCACCTCTGGTAATATATTAAGTTGATTGCAAGTTACTTACCTTGTAGATAAGAAAGGAATGATAAAATTCTCTTTATGAGACAATAAACGTATCAGTACAGTTGATCCACGTGAACCTGTCTAAATTCTTTTCATTATGTATCTACATATACAGCATAACTTTTGAAATGGTTATGTATGATGGTAATCTTCATGAGGCGACTCTGATCTTGTGACTAGGAGTCCGACGAGCTTATAACCCATTTCAGTCACGAAGCAAGAGCTTGAGGGGAGATACCCTATTTCCAGGCTTTCGCCGGAAGCAAGAGGCGCTCGCGCGTGCCACGATTTGTCTCTGAGCGTTTCGAGTAATGCTTGAGTGCGCGAACAGATCTTCCGTGGCCACTACTGTCGACCTGTCTATAGAGGAGACCGAGCGAATGACAACTCTTTGATTGCCAACAGACGGTGGCCTATGTTTGGCTACAACGCTTGATTGTGTCATGAGGACGACCGAACCTTTCGATATGAACTAAAGATAGTACAGTGGGGAAGGAAAGGGCATGTAACTCGCTGACCTTCCCTGCTGCAGCTAAAGTTATTAGGAAACATGTTTTGTATGATAGTTGCTTTAGCGAAGTTTGGGCTAAATGCTCGAATTAATTTGAATTGACAGATTCTATTTTGAAAACAGGGTGAAGGATTTTGGTCGATTGGCTTAAAGATTCGATAGATCTTTATAAAGACCAATATCACGTCTTCTATGATACCGAATATGTCCGACATCACGGAACGGTAGCCGTTGATTATAATTGGGGCCAACTCTTTCCCTTTGTTTATACCGTTATTGGGGCCATCTGTTTCAGTGTGTACATTTCCCAGCGAAACCCCATGGTCAGCCAACCTGGGTTGCACCGTTGATGCAGGGACGATCGAATCTTGGACGTGAGCACGACTGTTTGATCGAGGGGGCTTGAAAATGGGCGCCATTGTGCTAGCAACGTCATTTGCAAGGGGCGCATAAAAAGACGGCTGCCGCATGGAATAGTCCGAGCAATGCAAGAAAGCTCTCGCTGAAATCCATGTCCTGTTGGAAGCGGACTTGACGTGTTCGACAATCTTGATTAGACGAATACGAGGAAGCCGTACCAGATTCAGGTTGGTCATAAACTCCATACCCAGATGGACAAAAAAGCTGTGATGGACGAGTTCGGACTTTTCCCAGTTCACTAGAAAGCATAGATGATCTAAAAGTGAGAGAATATCGTTTCGGCGTTGGAATAGAATAGAACGTACCATATATTTCTGGAGGATGTCGTTAAGGTACGGTGCCATCTTTGTTGATAAAGTCGATTGGAACTGGGTGACGACTCAATCCATAGCCTTGGTAAAAACCCAAGGGCTGATGTTTAGGCCAAAGAGTTGGACTTTGAACTGATAAGCCGCGTCGCGGTAAGCAAAACGGAGACATTTCCGTGAACCAGAGTGGATTGAGACGTGAAAATAGGCGTCGGTCAGATCGAGACTGACGGCATACTTTTCCCGTAGGATGGGGAGACGGATTGATCACGGCGTCTCCATCTTAAATTTCGGTGGCGAAATGAACTGGTTGAGAAGACTCAGGTCGAAAGATAGTCCTCAACTTGCCGTTCGCCTTCTAAATAAGAAAGAGCATTGAATAAAACCCGGGCGTCTGTGGTCTTTGCACAATCTCCACCACTTGTCTGTAGATGAGTGACAGTATCTCCTGTTGTAGAATGGCATCCGTCTCACGATCTGACTGTATGTATGCGAAAAGTAGAGAGGAAGAAAGAGGAAGGGGTGTTATTAATGAAACCGGAAGCCCCTCCCAAGTGACTTGGATCACCCAATCGTTCTGAGGATGTAAGTTGATCCAGTGAGCTGAAATTGCAGAAGTCGACCGCCCTCAGGTAGGCTGTTTGCAGGCGGTAAAAGGGTAGGTCAATGTCTAGAGTTAGGAGGTTTGAAGGCGGAGAAACTTGGTTTCTTACAGCCTCTGTATGGTTGCCTCATAGCATGGATAGATTGTTGACTCCTGGCATTGGGCTGGGATCAATATTAAACATTTAAATGAAAAGATCCTTTGTCCCTAGTCCGTTTATTGTCCTTCCGCATGGGCTGATTGGTTCGAAACGCTTGTGTGGACTGAACTGCGAGTCGAAGGGGCAGTTCCTGAGCTGACTACCTCCGAACTTCTTCAATTCTTCATCCAAAATAGCTATGGTGACCGAAACGGGGTCGTCCGTAAAGTCAGGTGTGATGAGGTTTGAACGACGTGGATCTTAGACATGTATCACTTCGTATCAGGTCTAAATTTGCCGAAGCAGTCAACGAATCGGTCATGGCATGGTGAGCAGCCGGTTAATGACCATAGCAATCCTGGCCGTCGCCTCCTAAGCGTGGTTATTGCCGGGTTTCTCCGCGAGTCCGAAAATTGCCATTGAGGCCAAATTTAACATTGAAGAAGTAGTGGCTATGTTCCGGACTAGATTTGATCAGCCTACAATTGGGGGTCTCTCCCCACTGAGTCGGAAAAAGGTGCTAGTGAGGGTAAGATTTGACACGATGTCAATAATTTCGTCATCGTTTCCTGGACCAGACGACGCATCTGTTCGGAGGCGGACTGTTGGGCCATCTCAACATTATCCTTCATCCCTGTTGCTGATGTTACTGTGGCTGACGGTTGTCAGCAATGAACTTTAGGTGGGGGATGCCAGCATCCCTACAGGACTCGCAATGGAGGTTGATTTGGTATGTATACTAAGGACGTCAGCGTTATCTTTCCTTGACTTATTCCCTCTTTTCTTCCCTTTTGTTGCCTTCTGGATGACCGTAGCCCCGATTTCCTCTGTCAACCTATTACACACGCTGAATAGCTTAGACGATGTACACTTATTACATGCAATACAACAGTCATTGTTGCATTCCTTTGATTTATACTTTTTGCATATCATGCATTTAGTTTACATTTCCACTGAAATGACACTAGAAAAGAAAACCAAAGCAGAAATTATTAATTCAGCACAACCCCGTTACTAATAGTGTAAGCTAAAATAGTGTCACGTTGAGTTCTAAATAACAACATCAATTCAACTGCATGTTGACACGTGGTCTTAAATAGACGAAGTTCATATAGGTGACAAAGTAACTTAAATTTAGAAGAAATTGCAAATTTTTTTTTTATACAACCTGTATAAGAATGATCAACACATTAAATCCTCATTTAAAGTTTGATGGTCCAATTCTGACACTAAGATGGCTTGAGTTGTCGGAGGTAAAATATACGTGATTGTCAGTACAGCAATGAAGTGAAAAACTAGCCACACTTGGCGGTGGCAAGGGGAGGAAATGTGCAAGAGTTTCTACCCTTTGTCTATATGAGATAGACAGAAAAAAAACGATTTTCGTCTTTTAGCAGAGCTGGATTCGTGAGGTAGCAGGCTACTATTTCTAACTTTAATGTGATTGGGGAACGTATTTGAAGGAGAAATAATGAGATCGTCTTACCACATAATTTTCGGGGGAGTCCAGCGAAAGCTACGCAGGGTGTGCATCTGGAGGTTGTGCTGAAGTTAACTGGGTTTATTAGGCACTTGTGCGACTTAGACTGGGACTACCAGATATAGAGTGTGTCGCTGCGGGGAAATGTGTCGAAGATTAGAACTTGAGATGGTTGACATTGCATTCCAACCTACTGCCTCGACAATATTTTTGATAGAAACATTACGATCAAAGGCAAGGCTTGTAGAGATTGCTCATATTTCGTGAGCAGATATCTTCATGATTCGACTTTTGTTTTATCGATAAGCCAGCGTACGTCGTACGTATTACCAACTGCGGCCACGATGAGAGGCCTTCATGGCTTATGTCCTCTTTTCCAGGTTTAACTGTGAGAACGAGGTGTTTTCAAGCCCATGAATTGGCACAGATCGCTTCAGATAAAGTCTGAGCGCACTTATCGGGTCCTGTTTGAAAGCCTCTTGTGATGTTTAAATACAGCAGAAAAGTATGATGAATTTTTGATTGGCCACTGACGGCAACCTCTTCTTGGCGAAGAAACCAGGTGGCGTCATAAGGACCGCCGAGCCATCTGATTGAAACTGAAGACAACATATCTGATCTGGATGTCGATATTCAGTTGTGCGTAGAACATGACAAATTTCCAGACCAAAATAAAGAGTTGGGGTGATTGGGTACCACATGTTTGAGAAGATACGTCACTACCACCGAGGTGTCTGACAGGATGAGCACGAACGTCTTGTAAAGACTGTCGCTCCAGAATTGGAAAGCTTAGATGATAGTTTTCATCTCTAAGAGATTGACGTGGAGACATTTGACTTTCGGATTCCGCTGGTCTCTCAAAGTGTCGAAGTCAGGGAACAGATGGGCTCCCAATCCCTAGGTGCTTGTGTCGGTGCATAGTGACAAATCTGGTAATGGATGTTTGAGTAGTATTCCTGTCGTGAGCCAGCCGCGGGTGTGCCACTGGTTCAGGAATGATTCAATCTTGCTTGTAACGCTGATCATGTACTGCAGCGACACTGAAAATGGGCGCCATTGAGACAACAAAGCCATCCGCAAATGGCACATGTATCGGCGACGCAGCGGGAAAAGATCCTGCTATATTGAATAATTAGAGGAGTTGCAGAAACTCCCTGGCTGTTATCATTTTCTTGTTTGAAGTAGATTCTGCAATATGGACGATTCTGGCCACCCGAGGGTGGGGGAGACTTACCAAATTCAGGTGGTTGAGAAAATCCATACCCAGATGGACGAATTGTTGAGATGGATAAAGGTGGGATTTTTCCCAATTGATGAGAACAACCTAGATGACGCAAAATGGAAATGAGATGGGGATTTTTTGTTCTTCAACTAGAATATAGCTTACGATATGTTCCACGAGAATATCGTCCAGATATGCCGTCGTGGAAGTAGATGCAGTAGTACGGAGCAGGAATTCGACGGGGATTAATAGCTTAGTAAATGCCCAAGGGTTTATGTTTGAGCCGAAAGGGAGATCACGAAACTGATAGCAAGATCCTAGGTAAGCAAAACATAGGAATTTCTGTGAGGATGGATGGACGGGAACGTGGAAATATGCGTCGGTCAGTCTGGCCGTCTCCATCTTGACTTTCGGTGCCAGAATTAATTGATTTAAATAACTGAGATCGATGATTGGCCTAAGTCTGCAGCTGGCGTTCTTGACCAGAAAAAGCTTGTAATAAAATCCCGAACGTAGTGGAGTCCAAACAATCTCCACCGCCCGCTCAATAGGCGCCCTGATCTCTTGTTTTAGGTACTTCTGTCAGAAATATAGAGATCGAAAGGGTAGGGGGAAGGCAAAACGAGATCTGAAGTCCCTCTTATATAATTTTGATCTCCCACTCGTTTTGTGGGAAGAAATAAATTCAATGTTGTTTGAAGAAAGGAAACAATAGTCTGGCGCCTGCCGGAGAGTTTTCTGCTAGCGGTCGGACCCACGAGTCAGCGGCGAGAGAGTGAAGACTTAGAAGAAGATAAACTTGGTTTCTTACCCCCACGAGATGAATGTCTTCGAGGCTTATTAGCAGATTGTTTCCGTGTATAGGGCTGGGATCGCGGCAGTTTTGGGGTTTAGAAGCGAACGATCTCTCATCGCTTCGAATCCTGTCATCCCGTCTTTGAAGGGGAGTTGGTTATGATTTTTAATGTTATAGTTGTGTTGAGAGATTTTGGGACTGTTCCTAGGCTGACCGTGTCCTTGCATCCTTAAATCTTTCCATTGAACAGCAGTGCGATCCGAAGGTAGTTGTTCGCAGGGTCAGTGCGTAATGAGTTTTGAGCGAGGTAAGGTGTAAGTATGCGTTTCGTCGCACAAGGTCCAGATTAGCGGAAGGCGTCAAAGCATTCGCCATTGCATGGTGGGTCGCCGGATTAATTACCTTGGATATTCTAGCTGTTGAATCCCAGGCGTGTTTCATTACAAACCTTGTCCACCAGCGACACCAAATGCAACGACGAAGGCCACAATGCTGCAAAGGAGCTTCGAATTGTAATGCATAACTCCTTTAGCCAACGGATAGTAAGTAAGCGAAGTCATATTGGTCGCGGAGTAGTTCTTGTCTAACGCCCGGTGATATGTAGCAAAGGCGTCAGAATGAGTTCTATACCAGCGAGATATAAAGGATGCTGATATTTGACTCTCAGGAAACAAAGTTTTATACTTGTCTGGATCAATGATCTTGGCAGAAAGTTTCTCGGCAATCTGCTTGATTTTTCCCGACTGCAAGAGAAGACGAAACGAGAGACTGACTTCCTCATCGTCAACATCGACCGAGGCCTTGCCCTGTATGCATGTGTAGAAGAAGAGGTGGTGGATATTCTGAGTTCGACAACACCCGATATACTTAAAACTATACTCAGTCCTCTCCATGGGGGATCTGTGTGTGAGCTATCATTAAGTTTATCTTCATTCAGTGTGTGGATCATCATGGTCGTGATCAATATCTACATTCTTATAATGTATACCCGGAGGTATAGTCTAGGCGTGACCGTGTTCTCTAAGGCTGTCACAGTACGGTTCCAGACGGTAAGCACGAGTAAATGGTTAGTCGTATCTGTAGGATGTAGTTGTTGGATCGGTACGGACTGCTTGTCGAGATCAAAATAAGTCAGTACTGGAGTCAGTCTTACGGCCTATAGTATCGGCGATATTTCGGATGAAGTGGTAATGACGGATGATCAAAAGGAATTTGTCAGTAAGCTCCCCGGCAAATCCAACATTCCACAACTCTGCTTGATGAGGCGTGGTACCGTATACCAAGGAAGCCATACGGTCACTGAACGGTATGGATTGTGGGCCGGACGGCTGGACGGTACGGTAAGTAACTGGTACGGCATCAAATTAAGATGCGTCTAGACGGTATAGGTTACTGAATTCAGTGATAAATCCTATACGCCTGGACTTAGAGGCCCTACGGCCATATTCTGTGATAAATCCTATACGCCTGGACTTACAGGTCCTACGGCCATGCGGGGGTGGTTTGCGTCTTACACCCAATGGGCTGCCTAGAATTGGGTCCAAATTCTCCCCCCATTGTGTTGAAAGTCTCGGATAGGTCAGAAGAAGAAGGAAGGACTGAAAAAGTTGGCCAGAACTAATCAACTTTGTCGTCGCCTGTTGTAGCAAACGTACACTTCGTCGTCATTGTTATGTTCTGAAACGACAAAAGAAATAAAGAAAAAAAAATATTAATAGTTAACGACGTTAGCAATATGAGACACCCACTATACTAGGGAATACTCAACACATCATTACTCTCAGACTTTGATTTTCCTCGTTGCTCTTTATGGTTTGAACTTTTCCTTAGTACTGTTGACAATGTAGTACCTGACCATTGAGCACACGTGCTGCATGTAGCTGACGACGTACTCTCGGTGGAGGCGATGCATAAATTATGCGAATGCTCGTTGGTTTCGATTTGATTTTGCACTTTGTACACCTCGCTGTTACTATTGTGTCCTACAAAGGACAAAGGAATAAAGAAAGAACATAATAATAAATTGCTGTTAATAGTTAACAGCGTAAACAATGTCGGGGACACCCGCTTTGGTGTTAAATAAATAGCATGTGCAAACACGATCTACAAACACGTTTTTCTTTTTATATTGTACATGTGAGAACCATGGGGTCAGAGAACGCAGAGATTAACTCCACGTAGGTGAAGACAATTGACTTAAATATATTCGAAATTTAAAAAGCAAAGTATACCAGCTGTAGACTAAGATGTAAGAAATCCGAAAATAATGTAATCATCAGTGGATGGATGAATATAATATAAAATCCAGCTGGTTTTCGGGAGGCGAAGTGAACTACGTTTGTCCAGTTTGCAGCGAAAGATTTAAACTGGCGCCACCTGTAGACGGCATGGGGTAGGTAATGTGCAAAAGTTATTACTCTTCGTCATAGATCGAAAGACGAATTTTCGTCTTTAGCAGGGCTGGATTCGGGAGGTAACAGGGCTTTTTATTACTGACGTTAATATGGTCGGGGGACGTATTCGAAGGAGAAATGCTAATACATTGTGGTGTCTTGGAGGTTGTACATTGTCTGAAGCTGAAAAACTGGAGAATCTACAACATGAAACAGTATAGAGTGTAATCAGACTGCCAAAATATGCATCTTGGCAGTATGTGTATGTTGGATAGGGAACAGCACAAGAAAATAACAAATAAAATCTGTCATACTGTATCAAATAATAAAATAAACAACATCCATAAAGGTTTAAAAGAATTACTATTATCTTTAAATTCCGCGATTTCTATATATAAGTTCAGTATTGTAGATACTTGTCTATGCAGTCGACATTAGTACATGGGAATGATCTTCATGAAAGTGTCCGTAGTAATCTTATATTCAATCGTTTGAAAAAGTTTCGATGATGAAAACACATGACACCTTGATAATCTCAGTTGCAGCACCATTTAGGCTGATCGGCATCATTTGAAACTTTCACTGTCTCCTTTCAGCTCATGCGGTGGCCTTGCAACTTTTAAATATGTTTGTTTTATTGCCATCGTCCAAAATAATTTATCATTAAGACAAATCTTCAGAAATTACCTACCTTTTATTAGAGGAATTATACCTGAGCATCTCTCTTTCTCTCTCTCAACTTGTGCTGAATTTCTTTATATTTCTTACAATGCGTTGTCATGTTGGTCAGCGTTTTATCTGCACAGTTTGCAAGGCAATGGACGAAGTTCATTTGAGAGAGCTTATATTTTAATGTATTCTATTTGGCAACAAAATCTTTATAAAACTAAATTATGAATGCATCACTCCATCACTATCTGCCTCTTTATTCCTTGGAAGTATTTACAGTTTTACTGAACATAAATTTCATTTCATTGCTTTGGTCTGTCGTGAGATTTTAGGTATTTCAGTTTTGTACAATTTTGCATAGAGGTCACTTGTGGAAGGTACTTGACTTTTAATAAAAATTGCCATCTTTTTATTATAGTTACCATATAATAGCTTTTACATTAATTTTTAAATTATTTCCCATTATTCTGCACACCTAATCATTTCGTTATCTATTCATGTGGAATGACATTATCAGATAACTGTTAATATTCACTTCCGACTCAAGATGCGAGCATCACATGTACTACGACTCTATGGTCTTAAACTAAGTAACAGAAACAGTAATTCCAATAAGTTTAGTAAAAATAAACAAATAAATTATTTTGCTAGAAGACAAAGTGAGCATTTAAAAAGAACGTACAGTATTATGAACTAAATCCCAAATAATCATAAACGTTCTATGACAAGTCCAAACGTATAGAACGTTCCGAATTTATTCCAGTATTGAATGTGCTGATTTATCAATCCATGATGTCTTTGAATGAATTTATAATATTCGCAAAAGAATGATTTAGTCCAAAATGTCAATGTGCACTGTGCTTTATAATTCAAATAAATACTTTTTAAATAAACGATTCCTTTCAAATTATTTCTGAACACAACTAACAATGATTTTAGAGACTGATCTTAAAACATGAATAAACAATTCATTTTATCAGAATCTTACATAAAAGTCTCAGACACAATAACATGACCAGGATGTGGGTCAAAAGTAAATCTATTCTTTTCATAAATATGTTCCGTAGAAAAACAGGAAGTAGAAACATCTTCATACTTCATATAAGATTGCTAATGTGGTCCATAACGTACAGAAACTTTAATGTATCCTGCCATTAAAGAAAAAATTAGGCCTTTAATTTGAATGGAACTTTTAAACTTTTAATTTTTTTAATATAAAATACTAATTTGCATATACATTAGCAGACTTTTGGAAGACGGCTTATATGAGAAACGTAATTAACGTCGTTTAGTTTGGAAACGTTTCGAACTTTCGTTACATTACACAGTGACAACAATTTACAGAGAATAATGTTTTTTTTTGTTTGTTTGGGGTGAACGTTGCCATATTACAACTAGGTATCTGCAAAGTATATGTAGCACATCAATGATAGTCCTAATATAAATGAAATGACTAATACTTGCCTTGTACTCAGCACTAAATAGCAGATTTGTGTTCTTGTGCATGTTCGCAACATGCTCCCTCAG
>JAECUM010066787.1:0-12608 GCA_016617855.1 Megalonaias nervosa | reverse complement strand
ATAAGTAAAATGCTTGTCCAAGAACACATCACGGTAGCAGACCCAGGCTGAAGCGATGGTAGGATTCCAGCCAGCACCCTTTCGGTCCCGGGAGTCTGCATGCTAACCTCTTAGCCACGTCATATCCTGCCTCCATTAGTCGTTTCTTACAATATGCAAAAGAGCTCATGCAGACTATTCCACATCGCGGAGCAAGCAACGGATATATGATAAGGTCAAGTGCAAAACGTTTCGTTTATACATAGATAAATACATATTTGCTGTATTGGCTGTATACCTGAGTTTAATTGGTTTGATCACATCAATCAAACAATTAGTCAGTCATCCAATCAATCGCTTTATCAAACTATTTATCTATCCGTATAATTGCATACAGGACTGTTCAATTAATTTGTAATTAGTATGTTGCAGTAATTTTCACCAAGGCATCTGAAGAGGTACTTTCATAATTATAATTCTAAAACGAATTTTTGTGAACATTCATAGTCTGTTACTGCAAGAATTAGAAACATTACATTTGTAACAACCTATACTTTGTAAACTATTTGACGTTCTACTTCACTTGTGTTAGTTTAGGGAGAATTCTGATGTCTGAATCAATATGTGTTATTTTATCTGTTCAAATGCTATGTTGTACACAACATTGTCTTCTTCTGCCATATTCAGTTTATACTTTGTATAGTAGTTTTGTGAATCTAACATTTTATATTTTCAGCAAGAAAATTGAAAATGTCTGCGAAGGACATCGATTCAAGTATTTTGTCTTTGCGTGAATGTAGTATTATATAGCAGTCTATAGTATTTACCATGAAGAAACAAAACACCGACAGAAAAAGAATATAAGAAAAAGAAAATAACATGGATTCTAAATAGATGAATAAATTACTAAAACTACACTGTCCGACCAATGAACTGGCTGTTTGAATGACAAACTAACTAAATATCTGTCAGACTAATGAACTGGCTGACTGAAATGACAAACTAACTAAATATCTGTCCCACTAACGAACTGGCTGACTGAATGACAAACTAACTCAATACCAAACATACCAACTAACTATTTATGAAAATAATAAATAACGAATTAAACTTCCCTACCAACAAGTTAGTAAACTATCTAGGTAACTAAATGCTCATAAATCGATATAGTTTGGAGGGTGTCACTTTTCTAACTTTTGCCAGCAATTACATTTTTAAGGGTACTTCATGATCAGCCGAGGTGGTTCTTATTTTGTTACAGATTAATAATTGTTCAAAGACCTTCCGATTCTCAATTTGTGACACACAGTAAATGATACCTGAATCTTAATTAATTAATTAATTAACTGACTGATTGACTTTCTAACTCTCTGACTGACGTAAAAACTAACTAGATAACTAATGAATAGAATAACTTAATTGACATCAGTCCTTTTTCCGCTGCAAAAGCATCATTGCTTTCGCATACATATATTTGTCCCTTCTAATTGCAATCAGCTAATTTTCAACCGTAGAAAAGTAATTCACACTTTATTCATATCATTATTATTATGGTGCTGTCCATAATAATCTATGACTGCATAGGCGAGGTTATTGTTCTGATAATGTACTAACATACCCCTAACGAGTGCAAAAGCCAGCTAGTCATCAATATTTAGATCCGATAAAGGGTATCTACTATCACTAAAACCTAGGAAGGGCTTAATTTCTGTTTAATTAGCAAGCAATGGTATTTTAAGGATCATGATTATTCTCTTGATATTTATTTCCTCTTAAATCAAACAGAAATGAACAAATATGGCTAACCTTATGTCGAGCCCTAAATTTGGTTCCAAGTATAAATTTATAAACATCCTTTACACCTTTTTAATTCTAATTATATATGTTAAGCATAACTACGTAAATATCCTTTTGAAGGAGAAATTGGCATTTTAGATCTTAGTACATACATACATACATACATACATACATACATACATACATACATACATAGTGATGTTTCAAATATCTTAATTTTTAAAAAGTATCTACATGATATGATAATGTTTAGAGACCTCACATTTCATCACATTCACCCAAATCACCCGTATAATCATTCAGCAATTATTTTAACCCAGGAATGTAGATCAAACTATTAGTCTGTTCAGTTATTGACATCCTTGTCAGAGTTGAGATGTTAGCTTTGTTAATGCAAACAATTAATCTGTTTAGTTACCGTCATCCTTGACAGAGTCGAGATATTAGCTTTGCTAATGCATTAGCTTCGTATTCATATCTACTACTGGGAGGTTTCTTGGTGATTCGCTTATAAACGGTCATAAGATGTTATCTGGAAAACTGTGAAATTTTTTGCGTGTCAGAATGTCGGACAAGAGTCCTATTTGAGAAGATGTCTCATTGTCTCATTACAAACAAATAAATGAGACGATAGGTATATTTGTGCACCATAGTTGTGCATGTAGTAACCAATCTGTGGTGATGATGTTTTGTCCCATGATCTTGTTTACATTATTTTCTACTTTATCAAAATATTTTCGTAAATTTAGTACCAAAGCTATTGTAGTTTCTATGAATTATGTTTTTATGTAGTATGAACAAAACGAACGCTGGTAAACGAGGTGAAGTGCTACAACACGATGACAACAATTAAGCAGCAAAAGAAGAAGACGAAGACGCAGAAGATCGAACACGAAGGGGAAGGAGTATAGAGGGATTTACCTGCCACCAAGATTGAGTGCAGTGTGCATGATTTTATGTCTTTTTCTGACAATGTAATTACGTTACCTGCAGAGACATCGATAACTCCAGGAAAAAAAGAATAAAAAGAGTTCGATTAAGCAGAATAAAGCCAGACTTTTTAGGTAGATATGAATATGATTTTCAGATCGGTTGGCTTTTCCTTTCGCTAGTAACCAAACATGTTTCTAAATATCCATTTGACAAACGTTCCTAATTGTTACTTCCATTGAAAAATAACTATAATTAGTATATCTCTTAAACAATGAGGTTATAATTGCTTAAAATCTGACACTAGTTGAGGATGACTTGATACTTTCTAATTTCTCAATTCCGTAAATGTTCACTTGCCAGTTGCATTTTCATTCTCATAAAGATGGCTCAACATATACCATTTTATTTTCAAATTTCACTCGCATAATTCAGTGATGGCAGCCTCATAAACTAACTGAAGATTATAGCACAGTCCTAGAAACGTTTACTGAAGAAATCGAACAGTAGCATTATCTTCCTTATGGATAGTAGTGCTATAGTTTAATACGTTCTTTATCAGGATGTGACCAATCAATAAATCGTTTAATATATTGCAATGCATACTGTCATATATATTCCAGGAGAAACCTGTATCTTAGTGCCTCTAACATTAATCTCTGGGCACTCATTTCCGTTACAGACTGAAACTACATCGACTCCAGGAATTTATTGTTTATTTTGTTTTTGTTGTTGTTGTTGTTGTTTCTTTTACGTTACTGGAATGCCAGCTAAGTTGCCATTATAACATTATTGGAGTTCAAACTATTAGGTATAATATCAAACAGTTTCAAACTATTTCTATTAGACATAATGTAAACTTGCGATACAGGTCCGAGAGATATGTCAGTGTAAAGTCATATAGCGGAGAATTACTGAGTTGAGACAAGAGTAACGTGGCTGTCTGCACTCCTTCCTGTTGTGTAGCACAGGTATGGAGTTAACTTTTCTTTTGCTTTATTAAGACTCACTCTTCCTATGCAGCTTAATCTCTCGCTTTTGTGTCCTCAACTTTCCGACACACGTTGTTTGTACAATCTAACGAGAAATACTTATACTTCCTGGAGCTAAATTCTGCTTTGCCTCAGAAACTTAGACTGACTAATTTCGCACCCATTCTTTATGGTAACCAATCAGGATTATTTTCTCTAACCGCCAATTTTTTTTACACTCCCATCGAAGTCAGAATTATCTTCTCTAGTCTGCCTCTACTAATAATTATTTTGGAAAATATAATTTTATGACACCTGTTTCAAAAATCCCAAGAAGTTTCCAAAATCTTTACCGTGGTTTGTTTCAACTCTGTCAATCTCCGCTACATGACCTTACACAGAACCGGTATCGAACGGACTCTAATTAAAACTAATTCATGCCCCAAGCAACAGATCCCAAAACTAGCTTGGCTTTTAAAGTATTAGTATTAGAAATTTGTAATATACTAATAATGTTGGTATTTCAAATTGTGAAAAGCCCATGCCGAATAAATACGCATTTTAGTATGGTGTCAACAGTAAGCTCTTGCTTCTACATTCTCTAGATCAGTGATGAATTTCCACTTATTAATCATTAATAAAATATGAAAATATTGAGAGAAAACAATCCCCGTTTTGTAATGAATTAAATATATTATACTATTATTAAAAAATACCCTCTACTTTCTATACTATCTCTCATATCGTTAGGGACAACAATACGTGGAAATATGTGGAGTGATAGAGAAAAAGAATTAGCTAATAATATCGTTCTAAAACAGATCATTTTTAAACATTAAAATGTCTAAAGGCTTCTCTACTACTTTCTTTCTATCTCGGTATGTGTTGGTTGCTCCTTCAAAATGCCAGTCTATCTCAATTAATCCAGATCTCTCTCTTCCTGTCTGGATTTATTACGTTAAGCTGACAGATTAATTGACCTAGAGACAAACAGAGAGATGAATTTTAAAACAATCTTACAGCAAGCATCCTGCACCCCTATCCCCAGTCTCTGTGGGTGGGTCAGCCAGCATTACAATTGTATTCTATCATGGTACAACTGGTAGATAAATCGATCGATCGATCGATCGATCGAGAGAGAGAGAGAGAGAGAGTAAAACAATGTTATAGTCATCAGCAATGGATAGCGTAATAATACCTTAGATCAAACTGTGCATAACATTAAATTGTTTGAATTACCTCCTGCTGGTTCATCATCTCTCTCTCTCTCTCTCTCTCTCTCTCTCTCTCTCTCTCTCTCTCTCTCTCTCTCGTTTCGCTGTACGTGCCAGTGATCGAATGACCGCAGTGAGTTCAGGTCTTTAACCTTGAAATGTTTGTTAATGCTCTACTTTCTGTATTTAAACCAATTTTCAGGTTAAAATCCTTTGCGTATATTTTAATTATTTAATAAATTTGAATTAAACTAGCAGCTCAGAAAGAAGCAAAAGGGTTGTGAATAGTTACAACCCTTGCATAATTACATATTGTAGCGGACACACTGGTCCTGGACATACAGAGTTAACTCCCTCTGTCAACACTGTTGAAATATAGATTGATATACCAATATTATGATTTATAGATAATCGTTAGTGGCTTGACTCTGTAAATCCAGGTTGTAAATTTTCGCGAATTGCTTAGTTCGAAAAAAATAAGAGAGTTTACTTTTGGTGATTGAGCAACATTTAAAAATAATTTATTTCATTAACTTAGGTAAAAGAGTTACAATGCCACCTATTCACCGTTTTCTGTTGATGTTTTTATATATTGATATCAATGGGGACATCTGAAATTCGGTTATCTAAAATGCGTTTTTAAACGGAGCACAACGAAATAGACAACACTATCGTTGCTAAGAATAAACACTCCATTAAGTAACTGCGCAACATTTAGGATTAGAATATCGGGATGACGACATATCGACGGCAGAATGATTTTGTTGTTGTTGCGTTTGTTGTTTATGAAAGGTATAATGCAATTATGCAGTTATTTGCATGTATTCGTTTCGATTACAGGCTTTTATTTTACTATACATGAAACCGTGTCAGAAAATTTGGCATGTCATTCAGATTATGATATAATTTGCTTTTAGAAAAACTCATTCAGGGACTTTGGCATCTATACAGGTGAAGGCGAGTAGAGCAAACTTTTAATTTCCTGACAGCAAAATTAGGGCTGGAGAGAGAGGAGTGAGAGGAAACTGAAGGCTAATCTTCGACTCTTTCTCAAATTGTACGAGTTTTCGGATATGAACTTGTTTTTCATTTGAAATCATAGAGAAACAACTTTTGTTGATCAGGATTAGTTTTTAACGTGAGGATTTAGATACGTCACCAACCTGCTTTGTCATTACGATAAGATCATGTGTTATGCAGTATTTGCGTAGCAATTACGTTCAGTTAGGGTGCGATTTGATTTTCCCGTGACTTTAACCTAGTACTCAGCAAAATCCAATAAATATATCAAAGATTTATTCTCTATTCTTACAATGACTAAATTAGTCCCCAATTTAAAAGATTTCATGATTGCTGCAGTTCTAATAAATTACACCTTTTCAGCTGTTATTCTCATCTAACCGACAATCAGTGTTTCTAATATTATGCACTGACATCATCTTTGTGAAAATACCTAACATTAAAGATGGCAAGGGATATGAAAATGTGACAAATAATTGGATATATTTAATTGGCTTGGAAGACGCTTGTAGTGTTATCTTGTTTACTAAGGATTTTATTTGCCCAAGGACAGGATTATCCTGAATTTTACCCACTGTCCATGTAAGCTGGCTATGACATCATTCCTTGATACACATACTGTACTGTGCATATTATACATCCAGTTTGTATTTTCTTTAATGCTTTGCTTAAAAATAATGCAAGCTGTAAGCGAGAAAAAAAGAATATAACGTTTGTGTTGACAGGATAGGGAGATATGACCATCAAGGAATAATATTCGCTCCAGATGTGGCCACAATTATATCTCTTCAGTTTGGATATTTCTATTCTGACACACTCATACATATAAAAACTAATCTATTGATCAAGTTCCCTGTGTGAAAACGTTCATAAACATAATTATATGCAAATTGCAGTAGCTTCTGTTAAGGTGATGTAACAGTCAGAATACATTCATATTACCGCATCAATACATGATATTCAGTTTTAGTGTGACCCACATGCACAGTACTATGTATTTGAATCCCAATTTGAAAACGACAAGTTAAAGTAAACTTCGGTGAAAAATAAATGATCTACGGGTTGATCAACCATCTATTTCTATCGAAAATATCCAAAATTTCAATAAAAGAGAAAACTGTAGCGGAAATATATTCATATAATAGACTCCTGCCTTGTCCATCCCCTCAACCTAGCCCTTGACTTGTGTGTTAAAAGCAACCTATTCAAATTCAGAGCATTCACTTAAGTATACCTGATAAGATATTCTCTGCTTGTATGCATGTATGAATGTATTTGTACTTGTTTGCCGGGTATTTTGAATATTCGCATTCCAGGTTCTAAATCTGTAACCGTCCGAATAATGTAAGGTCACATTATATCAACAATATTGCGCATATCTCATATCATATGGATTGTAGGATAATATCATATTCGTTTCTTGTCAAAGCACGAACGACACTCATATTTTGAAACATGTCTGAGATCTCAAAAACAGTGATCCTGCCAAAAATGTTTCCACAATTTCTTGTACAGGCACTGACGGTAGAGACTAAGTATTTCCGAACGTTAGGATGAATGGTTTAAAGTGTTTTATATCAATTATATATGAATAATTCTCTACTTGTTATATTTATTTAACAATTTTACAGGTTATTTCATTAGTTTATTCAAAATATTTAGTTTGAAAAGAAAAAAGACTTACCAACGATGTTCATGGGATCTGCAATGAGGGTGACGTAAAGATCTGAACAGGCCAAATTCACAATGAAAATGGATTCAACGTTCCTAAGCGCCTTGTTCATTGCTACTGCTAGAAGAATTAAGATATTCCCGGCCGTCCCAACTACGGATGCCACAGCCAGGATCACAATGCATGGAACAACGATGTTCGGATGAGAATTTAAGAACTCGTGCCTCATGTATGCATGGTCACTCTTGCTGGCTGTGTATTCAGAATCATTGGATATATTGACGTATAGAGGTGTGGATGCCATTTGGAACGTACTCATCTTTTACATAGAAATTGTTTCATACTTTTGAATAACTCTTCCTCTCTTAAATTCATTTTACTTTCTTTAATCTTTAATTCAGTTACTGATGCCAAATACGCAAAAATAGGATCAGTTATATTGGCAATAAATTCCATCTCTATTTTGAAAACACGCTTCCTAGAAATTGTCCATAATTACCGTCGATATCGTCTCACACAACTTTGTACATCGCAAACATCTATCAGATATTTAATCTATGCAAAAAGGAAGAGAATTAAAAAACACGATATCCACACAAAACCAAGAGGCAGAACCCAGTGGAATGAAAGCCAGACAGTCTTACAGCAAGTAATCAGAACACTATGGGTTCTACTGTTGCATGCGATTACCTCCGAACACTGTTGTCGGATTGTTTTTAAAGCACTTGATCTCGACGATTATATTCTGATAAAATTCGTGCCAATGCATTACCAGATATTCTAGACCTGATGACTAGGCACAGAATTTTGAGTGAAGTAAATAATATTCTGTTCACAGACGTGTTTATTCCGGTTATGGGTGGTCTGTCATATCTCGCACATTACACAGTCATGAAATAGAAAATCCATTGACACCAAATCCAACATTCATTGGCGTTTTCTCTGGCCAATAAAGCCAAAATGTCTACGCCTCTTCTAGCCTTTTCTTCGTACAAAGATTTGTGGTCACGTGCAACGTTTCCTTTCATTATTGTTTAATGGGTAACTTCCAACAAGAATAAATCAGTTATCATTTTACTGCCACTGAGTTACTTAAACTATAACACATACTAACACTAAAGACAGTCGAAAACTTATAATTGTTTCTGTATTGTTTCCTTGGTCATCAATGTATTTCTAAGTAAAGTGAGGTAAAATTTGGTGATATTTTGGGATTTTGAATATTTTTAATTTTCGATGTCACTAATTCCAATGGTTAGACGCCAATATTGTTCATAAGGAAGTAGTCTGTTTCATTGCAGTTCCGAGTCAAAGAATGTATTATAGTTATTTGTGAGAATTCAAAATTCAGAGTTACTCACTTATGCAAATGAAAAAAACCAGTACAATTCCCACCTCCCCCACACCTAAACATGTGAATTTTAATAAATTCGCAATGCATCAGGGTCAGCGTCAATTTCGTCTTCACCAGTATGTGTTAGCATCTTTTTTTTTTTTTTTTTTGTTTTATCAAAGCATATTGATAAACACTAGTATCCACCATACCGTATCCTTCTCTTTCTTATTTACAGTTGTTAGAAATTTGGAAATCAGTATCCTTAAGGGCAGCCTTATGCAAAGTTTATTTTCTTTTTCTAAACCAAGATCATAAATGCTATTGAGAATGTCAACGTTTTGCTCAGGAGAAATATGATTGTCTTCAAATAGCTGTCTTCAAATGTTTACCTTTCGCTCAGTTGCATTGAAACAGCTTCCTCTTTTACGATCAATGTAAACTGACGATCCTTTGTTTTCATTATGACAATAACATATCAATTAATATCGACTATGGTTCAATAGATTGGAGGCAAACATGTGTTGTTCCCAACCCAACATTTGCACAGACGTTTCTCTTAACTCAGTGTTTCAATTAAAGATTTATATTTGCAGATATGGAAAACTCGTTTGCTTGCAGAAAATGATCTAGACAAGGAATTTCATTTTCAAGGGATCAGGCCATCTCGGGAAGAAATAAACAAAATACTGTAACGGTTCGCCTTGAAAAGAAATTAATAACAGATGAAATTATCATATTTTGCGTGCATAGCTTCATTAATATACATTACACACGAAAATAAAGCGTATACTTAATATTCCAGATTTGGTTACAATAAGTATGTCTTAGATTTTCTATATTGCTAACAAAAACAGTACTTTTGCTTTTTACTTTTCTTAGTAAGAGATGGTGTTAATAAGTCTTATTCTCACAATCTAATAACGTTTTTGTGTTTTCTTAATTGGATTGTAAAAGGATGACATCAGCATTATAGCAACGTTGTTGTTACTTTCTAAGCATTTCTATCTTTCAAAAGGAAAATTGTGCCCATTTTTAGTGAGATCCCTTGTTTGACATATGACCCTGACCTTTAATAACCGCTGCTGTAACATGTTGTCGAGGTGAAATGCAATAATTTCCGAAGATTGGCTTGTAAGGCCTACCACATGCCTTCGGAGGCAAAAGGGATGAGTGGTGGAGTGCAGGAAAGTCTGTGCAATTACATTGTTTTAACTTATTATGGTCCATTTTTATCTGTGGTTTGTAAATTTTGATTGGAATCTCAGGAGTGGGTGAGTGAGTTTTTGTTGTTGTTATTAGGGTGTGATGGGTTGATATAGATAAATAAAAACTTCACATCAAATGACGTGGAAACAGGGAAACAAAAGTAGTCCGTAGAATTTATCGATGTGTAAAAACTTCCAGTTCATTATCATGTGGCCATTTGCATCCAATCAAATTGCAGAAAACGCGTTCATTTCATAGAAATTGGAATTATTTTAATGCAAACAAAATTGCGTAGACACTCCTTATTCCTATCAACAGTTCAATAACTCTTGTTGGAACGTTTTTCTATTAAATCGCTCTGATCTTGCAAATACAGCTCCTATGTTGTTGTTGTTGTTATAGGGTTTAACGCCATTTTTCAGCACAAGATAGGCTATACATGGCGGCCAGTATTAATGGTGGAGGAAGAACCCGGGAGAACCCGGAAAGAACCACCGACCCACGAGAAGCTACCGGCAAGCTTTCTCACATAACCACATTGGCCGAGCCCGAGACTCGAACCCACGCAGACATAGGTGAGACGGCAGTGATCCGTAACGGACAGCGCTTTAGACCACTCGGCCACTCGGGGCCCGCAGCTCCTATGTAACAAAAAAGCAAAGAACAAAACAAACATTTATGATATAGGAAAACAGCACAGGTCATAAGGCTGAAAACAAACAATGCCTGACGTAGTTACAATATTGAAACACGGTGCAATATTTAAACTTATTCAAATGATAAGCAAATCCTATAGCCTGTTTCAAAATAACTGAAGATCTTCCGATATTTGAAAGGACACTATGTCTCAACAGACAAAAAATAAAGCAATAATAATTCGTATAATTGTTAATTTAATGAATATCAATATGTCCAAAATTCTTTACTGATTTCGAAAACCTTTTGTAGCATTTCTTCTTAGTAGAAGTTTTAAATAGACAGTATTATTTGCCTCAACATTTGGCAAATTTTCATATCTATGTTGAGATCTGTATTGATATTTGTATCGATTCCCTTGGACAGACTTTGTACGCTATCAAATAAATTTGGTTTTATATAGTCTGCAAAGTAAAACAAAATATACCAAAGTGTTATACACACTTTTCTGTACGATATTATTTGTACAGTAAATAGCAGATCAAAGTCATTTGATCCTGACCAACAATGAACAAAATGAAGCAGTATAGGGCTAGCGTGTCTTGATGTAATTAGTGAAAGTAATTATTCGTAAAAAGGATCTACAGAGTAATTAAAATTTTAAAATTAATATTCCTTCTCAAGAATTGACCTCACAAGCTCTTATTTAATAATTTGCTATTATTATTTGCGCACAATTCAATTGTATCAATCAGATATGATATTTCTTTGGATTATTATTATTCTTGGTTAAAATCATACTTTCACATTCGTCGAATTCCTGTGTCTGCGAAATTGCAGTAAAATTGTTGTCTTCCTTCAAAGACAGCATGCACCTTTACAGCACATATTGGATCGCATCACAACTATAAATTGCCAGAAAAAGAGATTGACCTGTGTGATCTATGTTTTGTGAGAAACGTGTGTCCCGTACAACTATTTGTATCGACTATAAACACACAATATGATTACCTGTCCTTTATTGTTTGATTTTACTATTCAAATTCGTGTGAAGTGTAATGAAGGAAATTAAGTATAAAAAGCAAACTTGCACTCTGATAAGAAACATGTTATAAATCAGGGTAATTGCTTTGAAATCACACTCATAAAGAGTATGGCATAAATGTGAACTAGTTATCAATTCTTTCAAAATAAATCCAATTATTACAAATACTGGATTTTATTCTTGATAATCAACATCGTAGAAGACACAGAGAAAAGCAAACATATTCCTTAGATCCATTTCCTGTCATACTATGTCTTAAACAAAATTATCGTTCAAACATTTTCACGTTAATTTGTTCAATAATTTATTTCTTAATCTGACATCAATACAGAATCATAAAACCTTTATCAGCATGATAAAACCATGGTTGATTACTTGCATGCTTGTTTGTTCGGCAAATAATGACAGTACTCGCTTGTAAATCAGACAAAAATCAATGGTGAAGATTTTAAGGTCAACCATATTTTTCTAGCCATATATCATTGCATAGTATGGCCTTTAATGGAAATGACGTAATAATTGAAAGATAGAGTTAGATTATATAACATTTTCTGATGCAAACTAGCTTCCACATAGACAGCTATGGCGCTTTGCTCCATCTGAGATGATTAGGAAAGCGTATGTTATGTATATTTAATTTAATTGTTTGTTAGTTATTTTTATTTTATTATTCATTGCATGCTATTAATGTAACATTGTATGTTGGACTTGACCTTGTCCAAAATTGGATTCATTTTTGCTTGACATGATTGACTTTTTTTTATCCTATTCTGTGTAAACAACTAATACATAGCTAAATTAT
>JAECUM010066785.1:0-15005 GCA_016617855.1 Megalonaias nervosa | reverse complement strand
TACTGACAGATGCATACATCATGTGATGCCATATTGCATTATGTATTCTATTATTGCCTTCTCCCTTGGGAACTATTCTTCTATAGTGTTGTCCTGGAGTACCTTTATGAGAACAGTTCCCAAGGGAGAAGGCAATAACAAATTACTATTACATGAGCATGCTTTTTATATACAACAGGCGAACCTCCACTATTTTCCACATACTCTTAACCACACATTAGCCATTGTGATCAATCTCCTATAAGAATATATCTTCTTGAATCAGAGAATTCATGTAATTACCATCTTTACTTCTAAGATCTGAGAAGGGTCTGCATCAAATTTATCTTGGCACCCTTGGGACCAAGGTAATAATGTCAACATGGTGGCTGTTTATATAGAAAATTAAGGGGGGGGGGGCTGAAAATAAACTGAAATTAGCATACAAGTTTTAAGAGGTGACCTGTCACCAATGACTAGGATTAACACAGAGTGAAAACAAAAGAGAAAAAGCAATTGAAATTTTGATTAAATGAAGACAACTAGTCTGAAAGACAACTGCATATTGACAACTTACATTTGTGTAGTACACTCCACAATGTCTTAGATAAAATGTACACGTATGTGAAAAATTCATGAATTCAAGTATTATATCATATGTTAGAAAATTAATGTATCATTCAAATCTTGTTAGAAAACACATCTAACATGTATATAAAAAAAATGGTAGTCCTGGTTTGATCCATATCCCATTCTCAACAAACACGTTTCACAAAACAATTTACTTGGATATTCATTATCCTAGTAGCACGTGGCTGTATTGTTGTTCATATGCTACATGTACAATTACTTAAATTGGCCTAGATGTTGGTCAGCCAGAGGCAATTACCAACCTCCCAAGGATAACAAGGAGTTTATTGTCATCTTCTGGCCAGTTGTAGTCATTTCATTCCCGTTTCTGTCTTCAGAGGTGGTCAATGTGGCTAGTCAGGTAGCATGACTATTATAGCATACAGTACTAAGGCCAGACATCAGCATAAGTGGATTGAGATATAGCAATGCATTGTTAGCATGGTTTGTCAATATGAACCAAGGATTTGTTTATGTAACAAAAGATTCCCGTGAACTTTTATGTCCTAACTTGTTGCTTCTTGTCATAGTGCCTTTGAATTTCTCCATTCCAAGCCCCACACTGTATATACAGTTTTGTACAGCCAAAAGTGTTGTCGCCCCAAAAATCACCAGATGGTATATTTTGTCACCAATAAGGAGAACAATTTGCAATTTGTGACACTGTGAAGCCCAGCACGATCCGTGCCTCGAGCTGATTCTATAGATGACTTTTTGGGGGAAAGGGGTGAGTGTGGATTTTCACAGCACTTGTAACACATTTATTGGCTATTTCTTGCTGAAGAAATTGGAGCTAAGTGCCTTTCATAAAGGATGCACCAGAGAAGCCAATCTGGAATGGCTGGGGTAGGTATCCAATGCATTACCCTTGTATTACGAGTCCAAAACTCTACCCACTGAGCTACTGTGGCTCTCAACTGTACAATGAATGATACAATTGGCAACTAAAGTTTTTAAAGTTTATAGCGTAATTATTATCTCAATGAATGACTGATCTAATATTGTACTTGTTTTGTAAATACTACATTTTTCTTATTACCTGTCTCTGATCTGCTTGTAACTTTGTCTTTTCCAGGGAAAGAAGCAACCACAATGAGCGGACATGTTTGTACAGACAGAATTGCTTTGCCTGAAAGAATACAAAGATAACATTTTTATTTATATCAGGTACCGGTACTATCATTATCCCATACAACTGTTTTGATGATTACTTTCTCCTAATTATTTCAACACTTTCAAGGCATGAAGTACCAAACAAACGACTCGTGAAAGCAGAACTTTTTTAAAAGCTTAATACTGAACAATTGCCCCAATGGCATGTGTATTATATTAGTCCCTCATACCATGTAACTTTTAATTACAATGGTCCCCCTACTGAACAGCCAACAGACCAGCAGCCACTTAATTGATATGGCCAGAATCCCCTGGTACCAATAAGTCGGTGTTCAAAAGTACCCCTCAAAATGTACCCCCTTGTGATCAGCCACATAATGGGGTTTACAAACAGAAATGTCACAAATATTTGTTGATTTCTGAATTCCTAAATGCTTGTTGCCATAAAGTGAAAATGGTATGTTAATCATTGTGGCTTCTCTTTCACATATTATGAAATGTACTTGGAAGGGTACCAGACTAAAACAAGTTGATGACATGACAAGTTTGCTCCCTATCTTAACATTGAACAATTTATACAATAACTACAAAATGCCAATAAATAAGCTTTCCAAAAAGTGCAAAATAAAATCATACCAGGGTGAGAAATGTGCTGTAGTCTGCTATCATGAGATTATTAAATTTCCCCTAAAACTAGTAACTTTTATAATTTTAATAGTCCAAGTGCTAGTAAAACGTTTTTGTTGTCACCAGTCAGTATTTATTTATCGGTAAGTTTTATAAATATATTTGATCTACAAAGGCTGAGTTCTCAGAGACAATTGTGTAAATCTCTTTGATTTAATTGCTCCTCTAGAGGGTTAAAGCAGTATCTTAAAAAATAAATTTAGAATGACAACGGAACAATTTCATAATCAGCAGAGTTAGTTACATCTATTCAGTTATTTAGCTGTATTTTAATCTTGCCATGTTGTGGCTGGGATCAAAACTGTGCTTGTGTCTATCAGTGCTATTTTTCCTCTCAGCTCTCTATACAGCACATATTGTTCATTAAACTATGGGTGTCATAGGAAATACTCATTTACTTTCACAAAATCTTGAAAGAAAATGGAAAATTAACTAGGCAACACGTAACATTACTAATATTTGATTCCTCACAGTAAAATCCTGAACTGCATCACTGTTCAGTCACTAGTGTGTGCTTCTGATATCTTTACATTCTGTTCCCAGGTTAATGCCTGAGAAGAGACAAATTTCTTGCAGTGTGAATTTGGACACTCATGTGCTAATGTTTTAATACGTGCCATTACATGATACCATATCAACACATTGGTTTTTCTAATAGTTGACTTAGATGGATCATGTTAGTGGCTAGAAAAATATGTTTCTCGATGGTTGGTTAAATGTTTACTCACTGCATATAAGTGCATGCATAATAACATACTTATCTAGTTATCCAATAATTTTAAAAATAAGTTTAAAAACAGCTAATAATCTGAGGAGACATGACCCTGTTCTATGACTGACAATTCTGACTGTAAAGAATTAGCAATCATGGTCAAGGATGTTCCATTCAAAGGTTTGTATTGTTTGTATATCTGTTATGAAAACCCACACATTGCCAATACTGTCATAATGCAAAATCTTCTCAACTTGCTCACACTGCATGTAGCACATTGGGTACTGTCTAAAATTGTTTGTCTGTGAAGTTATGATACATAATGACAACAGTGAACAAGGTTCTTGTCTTTTTTTTTTAATTATTTGTTTGTTTAATGATAAGGTTTTAAAAGAGTGTTTACTCAATTATCTAAGAATCAATCATTGTTTTTCTTGTGAACTTGTACTGAACATTTTCAATTAACCTTTGCATTTTTCTAAAGCAAGTTTTGTACTTGTGAATTAAAAATGTTGGTGATAATTTATAAATAAAAGTGTTGTAAATCTATATATGTCTCTGATATTATTTTGTGGGAAGGCCAAGTTAAGATTTAGCAGGACTAATATATTTCTCAGTTGACTAGTCCTTATGGCTACAAGGAAATTTATTTTAAGTTCTAGGCCTGTGGGCATTCTTAGTTTAGAAGAAAATATGAAAGCAATTCAACTAAATGAAAAAGGAAGAGTCCATATATACAAGGTGCAGAAAACTTTGCTGGCCATTAAATAAATACAAGAACTTAACCTAAGGCAGCAAAATGTAAAATGTTGATCACAGTCATCATCTTTTGTTACAAGAGTGTGTGTGTGTGTATGTGTGTGATTTGGATTTTTAACATAGCTTTAACAATTTTTCAGTCATATCGCTACAATTGACAGTTTAGAGTGATGTCTAGCACTGGGGCATCATGCCGCAGACATGTAGCATGATGTCCGACCCAGTCACATTATCCTGACACCAGGCCGACTAGTCCTAACACTAACCTCTTAATGCTGAGCACCTAGCAAGGCAGCTGCTAGTACCATTTTTATAAGTCTTTGGTATGACTTGGCCAGGGTTTGAACCCACGACCCCCTACATGCATTTTTTTAATCAAAAATGTTTCTATTTTGAGACTGCCAAAACATATAAGTCAGAAAAGATAATAATGCACTAAAGCACAAAATGTATCACATGAATTGAGTTCGACTACTGTATATTCCTGTAAATTGGCATCTAAAGTCATTTCATTGTACAGAATAAAAATTCTAACTTTACTTGGCAGACCTGCATTATGTTGGAACGAGGAAAGAACATAATGAACATAAATTAGTTTTGTTTCCTTTCAAACATTTAAGTCTACATGAAGCAGAATAATCAGTAAATCAAGATAACAGTAAATATGCATGTTATACAAAATATACAGCTCCTATCACAGTATGAAAAAATATAAATAAATGGAAAGTATTAGAATCTTATTTGCAAAGAAAAAAGTTTGACCCTTAATTAATCGGTGCCAATAAAACCCAAAACAAGATTTTCAAACAACTTAAACTCCTTAAGACGATTTGGTTAAAATCCATGATTTAAAAAATCATTTACAAAAGGGTTGATTAAATTTTGACAAAAAGACCTTCAAAATAATATACTACTATTTAAACAAGGACTGAATTTTCTGTAAAATCAACATATGTCTGCTTGTAATGCACTAAACCAGTCCCAAAACCAGTACTGATACTCACAGGAGCTCGCATCGTTTACTGTTATTCGATACAAGAGACGACAATCTCACATTTCTCCTGTGACCTAAATAAGATCTGTAACCAATGCTTCAAGCTGTATGTTGCAGTTTAATAGTTTAGCACCAAAGTTCAGCTCAGAGATTCGACATTTTGGACCACAAATCTGACAAAAAAACGAATGGTAGTCCGTTTTCTAATCCAGGTTTCATCCAAATATTCACACCACATTTTTCCCATTTGGACATTTAGGTTAGGATGGGTGGAGGGTCAGAGCAATTGCCTATTGAAAAATTTTCATTTGCCGCCATGGTCCAGTAACGGCATATGGTAGTCGCTTACCAGCAGGCCTAGCAAACTTAAATGATGTTACATCAAGTCATACCTGCATGAAATCTATAAAAAAAATGGCAAGTATTATAATCGTTATGTCTTTAATCTGCTGACAGATTCGACGGAACTACTTCACAGATGAAACCTGATCCAGTACTTTCCATTTGCATTACTAGTTACATGACCACACAAATCTCAGACTACAACACTAGAAGTCCAATAGTCACATGATATTAACAGTAAACACCTGATGTTGTTGTACAAAAATTCAAATATAATAAATGAAAGTCAGATACCTTTTGTAAAAACCAGAAGGAACATATAATTCTCAATATATTTATTTCGAGAACAATGACCAGAAACCTGTCACTGTGTCAGCAATCTGGACAGTCAGATTCATCAAGCACAGATCACATGTCAATGTGTTAGTCACGTAATACAACAAAACCCATGCAGTTGTTCTCGGAATAAATATAAAAAGAATTTTGTGTTCTTTCATTTTTCTTCTTTATTATCACAAACAGTATATGACTTTCATTTAATACTTTTATTTTTTACAACATATGAAATGGGTTATTATTGATATCACATGATTACTGGATATGTGATGTCATATACACGAGTTGTGAGATTTGTGTACTTGTGCAACTAGCAACGCAAATCGCGAGTACCAGATCCAATTTCATCAACATCGTAGTTTCATCAAGTCTTGCATGAGATTAAAGACATAACAATGTAAAACTCACACTTTCTGAGAAAATAATTTTCATATCAGTTTTATGCAGGTATGACTCAGTGTAACAGCATTTAAGTTTGCCAGGAGCAGCAGGCAGGGTGAACCCTACAAATTGGTTTCGAGCAAATTTCATAAAAATAAAGGTTCCTACAGGGGCTGAAAAAATAAGGTCAATAACGCTAAACCAAACCTCCTAACTATTATTATTACCAAAACGGATAATAAATCGTTTGGGTTAGCTTATTTTTGTTATTTTATTTTTGACTTTTTGTTTTTTATGTTATAATGCGTTTAGTTTACTCGCGGGTCAATTAATTTTTGTCGGCCACCCTGCCTGCTGCTATAAATTAAACAGCCAGTATAAATATTAATAATGGTCGTTATAGGCGAACCACATTCAGCTAGATTGGCAAGAGAGCGACTAGAGGCAATTAGAAAATATTTACCTACCCGTGATGCAGTTAAACGACAATTACAAGAACGTCAGGAATCTCATGTTGAATTTGAAGAGGATACAAAACAATTATTTAAACCTATTACAGAGACAACTAAATCTCTTCTTCCTGTTTTAGAGAAAACTGCTGAAGCAACTGGAAAAATAGCAGAAAGAACTAAGAAAACAAAAAAGATTCTACGAGAACTTCCAATAGAAATAGCTGCTGCTCAGCCACCGAGGGATATACCAGAATTAATTGAAGGTGATTCGAGTGTTCCCCTTGTTAAACCAAAAACATCAAAAAAAAAATATGAAAAAAAGCCAGTAGCCAAACTTTCCGCACGGGGTCTTATATTCGCTAGTGATGATCCTATTGGAGTCGCTGCTACAGGATACGCTTATCGTGATCTTTTTTTAGATCCGAATACTCCTGATATTCCAAGAAATAAATGGAATTCTTTTATATTTCGAACCGTCAACAAAATAACCAAAATTGCCGGTAGACATCGAGATAATTTTAAAAAATTTGAGGATGATGTTAAAAAATATGAAAGGGAATTTATTCGTAAAGGTATCGAGGATAGTGAACAGAGAAGAATATTGGAAAGAGAATTAAAAGAAATAGAAGAAATAGAAGAAGAAAGAGAAAAATTTTATGAAGAACAACAATCATCATCGCCACCACAACAACCATCTCCATCACGATCACCACCACAACAACAACCATCTCCATCACGATCACCACCACTACCACAACAACCATCATTATCATTACCACCACCATTAAGATCATCATCACCACCATTATCATTACCAATAATGACAAAGAGAGCAGCAAAAAAAATACGAAAAGTAAAAGAATCAAAATATTTGTCGCCAGCCTCACAGAAAATTCTGGAAGAACAACAACCATCACCACCAACATTAAAAAAAGTGGAGAAGGAAGTAAAAATAAAAGCAGCGGAAGATCCAATTATTGGGTACGAAGTTCGAAGATTAATTGAAAATGCTAAATTTAATAAAGGAAATGTAGACTCATTGAGAGAACGTGGTAAGGATCCCGAAATGATAGAGTATGGAATTGATGCACTAAGAGATATTAAATTCAAATTAAAGGAATTAGGAGTAACAGACTCTGAAATCGATGAGATTATTCCAAAATCTTATTTAAGTGTTAGTGGGAAAGGTTTCTCAACTGGAGGTAATTTTACTCTATGTCCAAGTAACGTTATCTCTGACGTTGAACGTCTGGAGATTCTCATCGGAGGAAAACGAGCTGGTAATAATTCTCCAGAAATAATTAATGAGGCAGCCGATATCTGTAGACGATTATTTACAGGTGGTATCATGGAATTTGATGTTTATCAGTCTCTTATTAACGAAATTGCCGATGACTACTACAGTGACTAAGTATGTAATTAAATACAATTACTATAATAAAATGATTGTACATAGTACTCAACGTGGACCAACCATGGTCAGGGTAATAAACTCACGATTACCAGTATACAAAACAACCTACAGAGATGGACTAGATGATGTTGTTCAGGGTCTATTTAGAAGGATAGCCCCAAAAGCAACACCAATCGCAAAGCAACTGGGTATGAAAGCTATTGATGTTGTTCATGAAAAAGGTATTGGTGCTATGGGTAATCTCGCTGGTAAAGCATTTTCAGCAATCAAAGATAGACTAGCACGATTAATACGACGAAAACCTCAACCAGTAAAATTACCTAGTACTGAAGTAATGCCTGCAAATGTCAGTAAAATAATAAATCAAGTTGCTAATCAAAAACTAGCAGAGTTGGCTGATGTATCAATGTCAGAAAAAGAAAAAAATATAACCGCTAGTCTGATAGCAGGAAGTGGTCTTCGTTTTAGATGATAATAATTATAATAAATATGTTTAAGCGCATATCTGATCCCGCATTCGACATGGACGCACCAGTACTTAAAGATGAGTCTGTGCGTGATTATCAATATTATTCTTATGACGTTCGAATTCCAGATCAGCGTGGACGAATTGAACTACAGGTTCAGGATACAAGTAGGTATTTCTTACCCGCTGAGGCTTTTATTGAAGTAGAAGGTGAGATTTTAAAAATGGATAATACTGCATATGGAGCCAATGACAGATTTAGTTTTGTTAATAATGGTATTATGGCGTTATTTGACAGCGCCACTTATATGATTGATGGTAAAAATATTGAATCAATTCAGAAGGACGTTGATGTTGCTACAACAATATTGGGTCTAGCACGATACAGCGACGATTATTCAAGATCAGCTGGTCCATCAATGATGTTTGTAAAGGACACTTCTGATCACCTTGACAACAGCTAGCATAATTTAGTACAAACACTGCGTAATACTGCATCCGATCCACAACCAGCGGGAATGATAGCACGGCCTGGTGCTGATTTTCCATTACTGCACAGTAGTAATTCAGACTTTAATTTAGGGTTTACAGCACGTCGATCAATGTTGAAAGGTAATAGGAGATTTTCATGTGCAATTCCACTTTCACACATATTTGGATTTTGCAGAAATGTCAGAAAAGTTATTTTCGGAGCCAAACATACGGTTGTACTCGTACGAAAGGCTACGGACGATGATGCAATATGGCACCCCGCTGGTGCTGATCCAACTGCCGGTGATGACTCCATCAATATCTGAAGATTGATTACTTGCTTTTATGAATCAAGGTGGTAAATCAGCGTTATCATGGTTGACAATGACCACAGATGCTATCCAGAGTAATATTGATGGTTTATTTACGTGGCAGATAGCATCACAACAAGGTGTTTCTGCACCACGGCATATTTTTATTGCATTACAGAATAATGCACAAGTAAATAATCAACTACGTAGTATTATGATATTTGATAATCTTGGTGTTTCCGAGGTTTCGTTAAGGATAAATTGGCATCAAGAACCATCTGAAGATATTTTATTGAATTTTGATCAAAATCATGTAGCACGTGCATATCATCGTCTGATGACGTTCATGGGACGTGATCAAAATATTGATACTGGTTTACAAATATCACAATTGGATTTTACAACCTTATATCCAATTTATTACTTTTCGCTCGAACATTTGGATTTATACAGACAGTCAGTAGTTGATATACACTTTCGAGCTCGCGTGCTGAAGCCAGTAGGAGCAGCAGGACCACCAGTAGTAGAAGGTATTGACAATTACAGAGCAATTGCTGTTATACTCAGCGATAAATCGATGTTACTTGAAGGTGTTGGTGGACGAATGAGAGTCGTTGATGCTCCAGTAGAAAATATGTAATTAGATCGTTTATGAATATTATAATGTCATATAATCACGTTAGTGTTAGTCTGACTCCTGGTCAGATTAAAAGGATACAATCAGCATCAAAAAATGACTGTGGATTAAAAATATCGCTAAAGAAAGATCAGATGAGTGGTTCAAATAAATTATCTCTTACAGAACGTCAACTCAGGCATTTCAATGAAGCCAAAAAATCAAATAAAGGTATAAAACTTAATCTTTCTGCGGGTGCCATTAAAGACATCATTAAGACAGGTGGTATATTTCCACTTCTGGCTGCTATACCAGCATTAATAGCCGCTGCAGCCCCAGCTGTTGCAAAAGCAGCTGCATTAGGCGCCGTTGGAACCGCTGCTGGAATGGCATTAAAGAAAGCAACAGGAAAGGGAATCATACACGCAGAAAGCTCAAAAAAAAAAATCACGACAAAAACAACACGGAAGACGTCTAAGAGCACCAAACGTACCACAGCCGGGCCGTCTAAGATTATCAGGCCCAGCATACGGTCGGGGTCTAAGATTACCAGGGACTCCACATTCATGGTACGGAAAAGGCCTAAGATTACCAGGGACAGTTTACTAATATCTCCTATGTCCAATTTTGATTTACTAGATGCCGCTAAAAAATTAAAAATAAAAAACTTCAGAGGTATTTTCATGCGTGATCAATTACCAAAACAACCAAACAATATTGAAACCGGTATTATTAATCTCGATGAAAACTCTGGTCCAGGCACACATTGGGTTGGATATGCAATTGATCCACGTGTAATTATTTATTTTGATTCATATGGACTAGCTCCACCAAAAGAATTCTTAAAGTATATTAGCGGTTATCAAAGTACTCCAATATGGTATTCAATGTTACCAACAGAAATATTAACTGATCCACCAATATGTGGTCGAGAAGTACTTAATGTACTTGATGCTGTATCAAAATCAACAAAACCGCCTCACAAAGTTGTACATGAATATACTACGTTGTCACATTTAAACAGACATTAGTAAATATAATGGTAGATATTTACGGAAGATCTTCTCATGGTAAAGCTCAGCAGCAAGCTGATTTATCTAAATACGCAACTCTCGATCAACTCAGAAATGAGATTGATGATTTATTAAACATAACCAGTGTGGATCAAAATGAAGTTGTTGTTTTTCAGGATAAAGAAGGACGATTAAAAACTAGTAATATACAACTACCAGATGTACTTATACGAGTTCCTAATGCGGTTGTTAATAATATAGTTACTTTTACTGATCAGGGTAAAATACAAGATTCTGGTACGTCAGTCAGCGATTATATTAAGAAAGCTGGTGATTCGTTCACGGGTAGCATTATTATGAATCAAAATAAAATTATAGACCTTGGAAACCCAACCGCAGATACAGACGCCGCAACAAAGAAATATGTCGACGATAAAGAATCTAAATACGTATTGGCCAACGGCGGAATAATGTGTGCATTTCTTAATATGAATAATGATGGTATTAATAATCTTAGAACACCAGAATTTGATTTTGATGCTGTGACGAAGAAATATGTAGACGATAAGGAAATTCCTCTAAAAAAAATCAATGACGAAATGACCACACTAAATAATACTTTTTCCAGACATGTAGAAACGTTCTTAAATTTTCGTAGAAATATAAACAAAACCATTAAAGATTTTTTTGGGGAACAACCAACCGTTGACATAAAACTCTCCGACGTTAACATGAAACTCAATGACATTGTCAGTGGAATACCTAATATTGTTCAAAAAACTAATCTGATTAAACTTCCACACGGACAAATTAAAAATATCGTATATACAGTAGCATCAGGATTAACAACATGGTCACAGCAAAATAACACTATTAAATATACCGCAGAAGTTACTGGTGTGTATAGACTGTCTATCTTTAGCTCTGCAAAGTTTAAAATTTATACTACAACATTTCCGTGGCATCATTCAACCGATGCTTTCTCTGGAGTTGTATCTATAGTGTTAAATAAAGATGCTGAAGAAATATTTTTACGGGAAGCAGATGATCAAACAATAACCGCAACGTCTTACTGGTGGTGTTTGGGATTTGTAGCTGAAACACCACAATTAGTCACTTAATATAACAATAATGGATCAACCTCAGTCTCGCATCGACGTTCAACGTTACAGATGCAATCAGGTATGTGAGAGTCTGACTAAACTAAATAATTTTATTGATTATTATAACACGAAAATAAAAAAATACAAAAGGCATATAGTTGTTATTGATGTAGTTGTTTACTCGGTTTCTGCTGTTATTGCTGGAACAGGATTATTATTATCAACATTGACGATGACAGCACCTACTGTTACAACCATCATTGTTTCAGCATCAACGACTATTGCTGGTGTTCTTGGTATTATAGCTAAAAAGATAGATACCGGTACAAATGCTAAATTGCACGATTATATGATTGAATTGCATACAGTGGCAGAGGCATGCTCTAAACTATCTTTGCATATTTCTTCGTGTGTTAGTGATGGTGAAATATCCGATACTGAATTCGCGATGATGATGAAAACCTATGATGATTCGTTTAAGGTGATCGCTAATGACTTTAACGAATTAAATAATAATGATAATAATAATGACAGACAGGGAGTTACTTCAGCAGATCGTCACTAATACAACTCCGTCAAAAACTACTATGATATCGTTAAGTTCGACCAATCCTGAATTTAGTGTCAATTTTCCAACATCAATTCCTGCAAAAGAAATAGCATTAGCACAATTGCAAGTTTATTATAGCTGGCCTAATATTAGATCAAAACCATTTGGTGGACTACAGCCAAATAATTCATTAGTATTTGCTAATAAGAATAAGCCTGATGGAACTCCTGATTGGCAAGTAGTTGCTATTCCAACGGGCAGTTATCAAATAGAGCAGATTAATGATGAGTTCCAACGCAGAATTAAATCTATTACAGGAAAAGAATCCAAAATAGCAATTACTGTTCACGAACCAACACTATCTGTGGTTATTGAAATAAATTCCCCTGATTATTCTGTAGATATTTATCAGAGTTCGATTAGATGAGTATTAGGATGGCCTGAAGTTCCACCGGTTTATCAAGGACCAACAGAACCACAACAATCTGATTTCGTCATAGATGTTGAAAAATTTATAAAACTTCCAGAATATCGAAAAACTTATCCATTTATAGAGATTCCGGATGCTTATCGTGGTTATGCACAGTATAATCATTTTATAGATTTCGTTCGGGGTAAAGGTACAACAAGAATAGCAACAATTAATGTTGAAGAAATTAACTCAAAATCAAGACCAATTAAATCTGAACATGGACGTGTACTTAATGATCTAAGAAATTTATTTTCCAGCATCAGCGCTTCCTACAACGATGACTTAAAAAATCAAATAACTGAAACAATACAACATTTGAATCAGGTTGCATCAGACTTAGAATATGTAAATAAGGCCATCGTTGACAGAGAAAAAACATTAAACGTACCGGCAGATAGATTTCTTAGTACTTATATAGTTAATGAAGATGATCCTATTCAGCGTGTAAGCTATAAACGTTTATTTAAAACAGTATTTCTTAAATATTATGGAATCACAGAAGAACAGCTACCAACATTTGTAATTCCGGGATTTAACTCTGAAGAGCTAAAGAAGTCAGTTAATGATCTTATTGATGAACATTTTAAAAGAATATGTGATTCATGGAAAAAATTAATACCCACACCAACTATTCTTAAATCTAATAATGATCCACATGGTGGAGGTCGCCATATCTCACCTGGTATTGTTAATATAACATCTACGATCGCGGTCAATCTAGTATGTGACGTAATTGATGACAGCTATCAAGTAGATCTTTCAAAGTCTAACCAGGCCCAACAGGGGTATATATTATATGCATTTAGTCCTCAAGTACCGCCCGGGTGGTTAATTATATCTGAGCCAATTAATCCAGTTTATCTACGTGTACATAATCCATTATTGTCAAGAATAAATTTCAAACTTACTGACCACACAGGAAACATTTTGGATCTACGAGAAGAGTCACTTAATATTAATTTGTATATACGCTCGTAGAACGTCTGAGTAAATAATCAGGGGCAAAAAAATAATCAGATTCTGAAATAATCTGATGGGTAGTTTACTAATCAAAATTAATAAAATCTGAATAATAATCAATTTCTATGATTAAAGCAATTGTAGATATAATAAAGCGAGATAACTCTGCTATCTCTCTCTGCAGAGTAAATTAAACGATTATTTCCCTTACTACTACGTTCGATTTACAGACAACGAATATATTTTATTTTTCGTTAATTATTTGGTGATTTATTTGTTTTCTGTAAGCAATTATCTGTTAGTTAATCAGTAATTTGTAACAGAGAGGGATATTTATGCACCTTTTGACTCTGATGACTTTAAAAATTCACGTCAGTTTTATATACCAAGTACGTAGAGTTATTTTTAGCTCTAACAATGTATTTTGACCTTAACGAACTATAACTCATACGTGCAATTATTTTATGAATTATACTTAAAAAACTGAAGTAAATTCACGCTACAGTTCTACATTCTATTAGTAATACAAGTCCTGTGAGATAGCGCAAATATTTTATATATACTTAAATTTAACTGTATTATTGATAAGAGAGCGATGGCCGAAGTGGTAAGGCGTATGGACATAGATCGAAGTTGTGCAGACTCTCGGGTGTTCGAGTCTCCAGAAATGCTAAAGATATTTTATCTTGCATTTGGCGACGGATGCCTTTTATAATTGGGGTACGAAACCCAACAGAAAAATAATACAACTTTCCCACCATGTAACCACGTGGTGGGTGTAATTTTGCACTCCCCGGGGTTTTATATGGGGGGGGAGAGTTGTATAAAATCTGTTGGACGTAGATAAACCCCCCCCCGTTGTATTCCGTCCATAGTTAAGTTTATTGTTAAGTTTGTTGTTAAGTTTATTGTTAAGTTTGTTGTTAAGTTTATGTTTGTGCCGTCTGCAAAAATCAAAATCATCACCATTTGTATATATTCATGTTCATACAATCATATGTCATTAGGATAAGTTTATATGTAACCTCTGATCCTGCTAAGATGTTGTTTGACAACTTAGGAGATCACATGGGGTTTGTGCTGTCCATAGTATTAAGTTCTTAGAGATAAGTTTATATGTAACCTCTGATCCTGCTAGGATGTCATATGACAACCTAGGGGGTCACATGGGGTTTGTGCTGTCCTCAAAAATCAAAATCATCACCATTTGTATATATTCATGTTCATACAATCATCCTCAAAAA